>RCUC01172179.1:0-33413 GCA_003697995.1 Taxidea taxus jeffersonii
TAAAGACCAATGAAATTATTTAGAAACAAAAATAAGGCAAGGAAAGGAGCATGAATTAATAGGTAACTAAGGGACAGAAACAGGTAGTATGGAATGGAACAATCCCATCTTATAAAACATTGCACTCCTTCATCATACCCGCACATGTGCCTTCCAGTAAGTAGACTTACTGGAAGGTGCTAACCAAGATGGCACCTCGCCCTGCTGCTGGCTACTTTGGAGGCATGCTGTGGCCTTCATTCCCCTTATGAACTTAAACTTTTTAATAACCATGTATCATTTTCATGAAACTTCTTTTCCTTTAACATAAAAATGGACAATGACTAGATCCTAACAGTGATCAATTCTTGGTGATGTAGATAAGGACTAGTGTCATATTATTCTCTCTAATTTTATGTACATTTTTCAATTGAAATGATTTTTTTTCAATTAAAAACTATAGAGCCGATGCTGAATTACCTGAGGCAATCCTAACAAACAGTTCCCATGATCCTCTGGTGGTATTTATGTGCATGCACAGTGGGACAATTTGGGAAAATGTGTAGGTCACGTTGGAAGAATTGGAACAAAAATAGGCACCTTGTGAACTGATTCATTCACAAGTTTACAACAGCATTATGAATGTATTTGTTTTTATGTCTGTTCTACTAGAATATGAGGCCCTCAGGACAGGATATTTGTCTTATTTCTTCCCTTTCTGCAGAGCTTGGCACATTACAAGTGCTTAGAAGCAGTGTCTTGAAAGAAAGTGCATTGACTTAGCTCTAACCAGCTGTAAAGTCTTAGCCATGCCAGGGGACTTCACTGTGTCCTTCTTGATTGGAACATTTTCTGTTATTTTCCCCATCAGCAGTATAATGTGGTCTGCCTAGCACTAAGAATTCTGTCTTCAAATGACCGAAATCCTTGGACACTTGACTCAGGTAAGACACTTGGGTTTCCTCCAAATAGAAGCAGGGCTTCGGAATCTCATCATATGCTCCATTTAATTACTTGCCAATTCACAGTGTTGAGTTTCTCATGGTGCTAATGGAGCCCCTGAGAAAGCTGAGAGAATGGCATAAAATGTGCTGGTATTTTAATGGGGTTGGGGGTGGTGAATGTTAGATATAATTTAATCTATAGGAACTAATAGCTTTTGAAATAATGATGCCTCTTGACTATCGATTTGAAAGCTACTCAGAGTAATTGAACACTTATTCTAACTCAGAGAAGTGTTGCTTTTATTTTTGTGTTCTTGATTTAAGACTGGAGTGATCAGTTCACACTTTGAGACACCAGTGGGTGATATGCAATTATGGCTTGATTCAGTTGTCACTTTAAAAAAATTAAATACATGTAAGCTTAAAACAGTGAACATGCATTGTGTTATAGGTGTATATATTTATATCAAAATTAAATATGCCTTAATGTATTACCATAGTATTCATGTATATGAATATGCTAATTTTTTAATTTTTAAAAGAGAGAGAAATGTAAATGAAAGTTGGAATATTTTCTTCCGGCATCCAGCAGACCAATTTGGGCATCCATAGAGTGATAGCATTGCTCCATAAAGAGCACTCACTCATGAATGCCTTGGGTCACACTGCATGGGTTAATCCTGAGTCCTCCAGAATCAGCTTGCTCTGAAACACAGGGGAAATTGTGTCCTTTCTCTGCTTCATTTGTCCTTCATAAAATGGTCTTCCCTGGCAACCACAGGCAGGTGTCTCCCTGCCACTTCTGTCTAGTATGGAATTTTGTGCATATCTCTGTTCGGCCTTTTACATTTCCTTGTGGGAGCTGTCTATCTCCCACACAAAATTGGTCCCAGAGCTCAGTACTTGGCTTTCAACCCAATATGATGAGGCTCCAGGAATTTCCAGGAAGGTCGAAAGAAGACAGCAATATTTGTTTTATTTGCTTTGTCTTATGTTTCCTTTTATTCAAAAAATATTTGTTGAGTTCTTCCTATGTACAAATGACAGGCTTATAGGAAGTACTCAACAAATATTAGTTGCTATATTATGTATGATGGCATCTTGACAGGAAGCTAACAGCCTACAAAGAACAGTCTTTCAGTGTGTTCTATGTGTATCCCACTGGGCTTGGTATTCTGCCTTCATCTGAGGATTACTTCTTGTAAGTGTTCTAAAACAGGCTCTTCTGCTACAATATACATCTTGGTGAGGAAGGGGGCAGGGCACCTCGGTGACTCAGTTGTTAAGCATCTGCCTTCAGCTCAGGTTGTGATCCCAGAGTCCTGGGATTGAGTGTGGCATCAGGCTCCTTGCTCCATGGGGAGTCTGCATCTCCCTCTCCCTCTCCTACCGCTTGTGTTCCATCTCTCACTGTCTTTCTATGTCAAATAAATAAAATAAAATCTTTAAAAAAATAAAAAAATAAAATAAAATACCCATCTTAGGATTATTTATATATGCATTATGCATACATTTTCAAGTTTTTGATTAATGAGTGTCCTAAATTGTGGCTGGTTTTATTCTCTTAATATTTATTTGATTTTTTTTCTCTGTATTGTGACCTCCTCATTATCTTAGTAGTGGGATTCCTGCACACAACTGCTAGAGGGACACACATTTTCTAACACAGCAAAACCACCTATACAATGGTTGCCAGCAGGTAGACCAGTTAAAAATCACACAATGAAAGAATAGGTTCTGAGGCTCTGTTCAAAGATCAGGCAAAAGATACACAGAAGTGGTATGAATCACAGAATCCTAACACATTAAGATTCAAGGTGTGATGGTTTTAAAACCCATTTCCAAATTCTCTGATAGTTCTCCCATAAAAAGTGAAGGGTACTTCCTTTCCCTGCGAGTATGGGCTCACCCTTGTGACTCTATAATGAACAGATTGGGCTGAAGCCATGCGGTGTGACTTCCAAGCCTAGATGAGAGAGGGGCTACACCGTCCACCTGTCTCTCTCTGTCTTTGTTACTCTCTTTTGCGATGTGGCTTTAGAGTTCTGAGCTGCCATGTTTAAAGGCCACTGGCCCTGAAACCACCATTCTAGGGACCCCACTTGAAGAGCCAGTCTGGAGGAGTCTCCCCTCTTCTAGGTCCCAGCCCCAGTGGAATCCTGCCCCTGCCAATCCCTGTTTAAATTGTAGTTTCATGGGGTGCCTGGGTGGCTCAGTCAGTTAAGCATCTGCCTTCAGTTCAGATCCTGGTCCCAGGGTCCTGGGATCAAGCCCTGCTTCCAGCTCCCTGTTTAGCAGGGAATCTGCTTCTCCCCCTGCTTATGCTCTCTCAAGCTCTCTCTTGTGCACTCTCTCTCTCTCAAATACATAAAATCTTTTTAAAAATGTAGTTTTGTGAGAAAAAAATGAATATTATTATAGTTTTATGTGAGTAAATATCAGGATGGTTTCTTATGCCAATAAGTAGAACACAAGGAATGTTCAGGGAGGTGGACCAATATATGCTGGAAAGCACAAAGAAACTTTGAAGTCTCATAATTAGGCTATTTCCCCAAATTTGCTTGGCTCTACCTGCATTCTGGATTTTGGACACTTGCTCATTGGAGAGCCCAGAGGTTCTGTCCCATCATTGTGTAGCACTACTGTCTTTCTCAGCATCCCTTCTGGTGAAGATCAGGCTTCAGGGGGGACACCATGATTCTGGGCAGAACCACCTGCATCATCTCCAGATCTGGTGTGATTTGATAGCATCTGTAGAATTGCTGGATCCTTCTGGTTATAGTTCAGCCAGAACAGAGCCCTAGTTATCACAGTTTTAATAGATATGAGAAGACAGAAGGAGGGAAGGTAACTCTATGGGCTAACATTATTTTTGCTGCTTGGCATCTATTAATGTAACCCTGGTAATCTTAATTTCCTTTATTATTTTACTACTTGAAACCTAGGGTTTATCGGATGTAGGCTCTTCTCTGATATATGAATTTTAGATATGATGGAAAACAGTAGAGATACCTTGGGTGAGAAGAGATTAAAAACAACAACAACAACAAGAACAACAAAGCCTAGATCCATTAATCCTCTTTCTAAGCCTCATGGGTAAATGTTTCATGTTAGAAAATGCCATAGGTTACATGAGACTAAATGATAGCCTACACATTTTTTTTTTCTTGATGTGTGTCTGCTGCATTGTCATGGGGGATGGGGTCATTGTGTGGGGAGTGGCTGAGCCTGGGAGTGTATGGAGACACATTCCATTGGATGAAAGTAGGAATTTTGTATTTTTATACTCCTTTTTCAGAATTTTCCCCTTATGACTGGTCTTGTTCAAGTGAAGCAACGGGGGGGGGGGGTGCCATCAATAACACAATAACAGTTTTTGAAATATTTATGTGTCTTTGTCCAGTTTTTCTAATTAGTTTTTACATTACATACAAGTTTTAAAAAGCCATAGCAGAGAGAGGGTGAGAAGATGTCTGGGATCTTATGGGTGTTGTTGTTTGCTAGCCATGGGACACACTCGACATAGCTCTGGATAAGTCCAGAAAGAGAAATAAGTTTTTAAAGTAATCAGGAGTATGGCTTTTGGTGATGAAGGTAAATGGAATCAAATTCACAGAAGACCCATAAAATACATGAGATTGTTACTTCATGTATATCCATGCATGAACGCTTCCTCAAGTTCCGATCAGAATTTAGGTCTAAAACCTACCTAAAAATCAATCATCATTTGGACTTTGACCTGAAGGTGTCTCAGTGTGTTTGACCCACACATGGGGCCAAGTTGGGCCAAAGAACTGACTTAGGCATGCTTGCACCATGCCACCATCAAGATAGGCAGCCATCAGCTTCATAGCCCTCTCCTGAAATATAGGTCATTGTACATAAACCTGCAGAAATTTCTTATACTAGCAAACCAGTGGGAGGGAGAAGTACAGGGGTCATGTGATGACTGCTCTTATTTTCACTGGAGCCCCAAACAGAAATTCATTCCAAAAACCTAACCAGCAAACAAATACCAAACAACAGAAAGCAACAAGTATAGTGGTACTGGCAGCCTCTGAGCATCCTTCCCAGTGGAGATCAGAAGCCCAAACCCACAGGTGGCTGTGCCCAGCACAGAGGCCAGAGGCAGATTGGGTTTGACTAACTAGCAGTGAGAGAAAGGATGAAGTGTTCAGAAAATGAGAGAAACCAACAGACGGCTGAGTGATTTGATTGCAGCTCAGGGGCAGTATTCTTTATGTAATAATATTCTGGTCTGTTAAATTTAATAAATCTCCTTTTGATATAGTGCCAGGCACTTGCTGTCATGAGAGAGTCAATCCACATGGCCTCAAAGGAAGAGTTTATCTTTGAAGAGGGCTCTCAAATGGCCAAGAACCCCAACACTCATGAATCCCACTAAATGGTCCATCAGATGCTTGTCCCACTTCACTTGTTTAATTCTCTCCCAAAGCATTCAAGTCCCCTTCCTTCTAAGTGCCACTCAGAGGTGCTAGCCCTGCATTTTGGAAAGCAAATGTGTGCAAATATGTGTATTTCCTCACCACAAAGCCTTTCTATATTTCCATGTGTTTATATAATAGATTTATTGTGCATCTATAATTTTCAGGACACTGTGGGACTCTGGAGACTTAATAATTCAAAAGGATGTGGAAAGCTCTGCCCCCAGGGAGTGCATGGTCCAATCAAAATGATAGTGCATGAAATTATAAAACATATAATAGGATTCTTAATTATGAAATAATGGTTTTAATAAGTAGTTTAACTTTTCTGAGTCACCATCCTTCCATTTCTTTAATTATCCCCATCTGAGTTTTCTGAATATATGTATTATACCTCTAATGTACACATGAGATAAAAGAACAAGTATGTGTGGAGGAAGCAAGATGGTGGAGGAGTAGGAAACTGAAATAGCTTTAGGTCCCAGGAATTCAGCTAGATAGTCATCAAATCATTCTGAACACCTACAAACTCAACAGGAGATAGAAGAGAAGAGCAGCAGTTATAGGAACAGAAAATTGACCACTTTCCAGAAGGTAGGATGTGCAGAGAAGTGAATCTGAAGTGATGAGAAGATAGACCATAGGGGGAGGTGGCAGCCCCTGGCAAGCAGTGGAGCAGGAGAGCACAAAGTCAGAACTTTTAGAAGTTTGCTCCACTGAGGGGCATTGCTCCAGAGTCTAAGCAGAGGTGGAGCCTTTGTGAGGACAGTGTGGTATCAAGTTCCATGGGGTCACAGAAAGACTGGGGTGTCTGAGTGTGGCAGAATTTCCAGGTATTGGATTGGGAAAGCTGGCTACAGAGACAGAGCTGAGGTGGGGGCTTTCAGCTCAGGATTACCATAAACCCTGATCCACGGCACAGTCAGACCACTGCTCTTGGAGCAGGGACCCCCACAAGGGGCAGATCTGGAGAGACTCCCTCCTTCCTCCTCCAGGAGGAGTGGCATAGGAGTACACAGCAGGAATCTGCTGGGTTTGGAGATGCCAAATGGGGCCCTGCACCAGAGATAGAAACACTCTGTACAGGCCAAGTGAGCATGGAGCGTGGCCCAAGACCAGGGAGTTGGGAGGAATTGACTGCTTATCTCTGAGGGTGCACTGAGAAGTGAGGCCCGGAGCTCTCGGCTCCTCCAGGAGGGAGATTGGGAAGCTGCCATTTTCATTCCCATCCTCCAGATCTCTATGGAAAGTGTTCAGGGAACAAAAGCTCCTGAGAGCCAAAGTGATCAGATTGCTTAACCTGGCCCCTGGTAAGGGTGGTGCAATTCCACCTCAGATGAAGACCTTTGATACTCACTACAACAGGCGAGGCCCTCCCCCAGAAGATCAGCAAGGACATCCAGCCAAGATCAAGTTCGCTGATCAATGAGAACTGTGGAACTCCAGAGCTAGGGGAAAGCAACAAATAGAATTCATGGCTTTTCCCCCATGATCCTTTAGTCCTGCAAAGTTTTTTTTTTCACTTTTTTCTTATTATATTTTTAAACTTTCCCTGTCTCCTCTTTTAACATTTTTAAACTATTTATCTTAGCAATACCATTTAAAATTTTTCATTGTTATAGTCATATTTTACCCCTTTATTATATTTGACCTTATTTTTTGTATACATATAGGTTTTTTTTTTTTCTTTAACATTTTGGAATAAAATTTCTTCTAGTAGATCAAAATATACCCTAAATCTATCTCCAGCCTGATCACATTCTCTCCTCTTCCTTCTTTTTCCAGCTAACTTATCAATTCCTTTTTTAGAATCATTTTAAATTTTCATCTTTATAGTCATATTGCATCCCGTCATTGTGTTTACATATATATATATATATATATATATATATATATATATATATATAACTTATATATATAAGTTTTTCTTTCTTTAAAATTTTGGGAGGTAATTTCTTCTAAGATACCAGAATACAACCAAAATCAAGTGGGTGCCTCTGTTCTATTACATATACATATACACATACATATATGTAATGTAATTACATATTTGCATTATGTAATTACATATGTAATACATATATATATAATCTTTTTTATTTTATATATAATCTTTATATATACATAATGTTTTTATTTTTCCCCTTTCCTTCTACCCCCAGTTTTGGTCTCTTCTGATTAGATTAGCATATATTTTTCTGGGGTATTTGCCACCCTATTAGTATTTTACTCTTTCATTCATATATTCATATCTGGATAAAATGACGAGGTGGAAAACTCACCACAAAAACCAAACCAAATCAAACCAAACAAATAAATAAAAACAAACAAAACAAAAAAACAAATAACAAGAGCCAGTACCAATGGCTAGGGACCTAATCAATAGGGACATTGTAATATGTCAGAATTAGAGTTCAGAATGACAATTATCAAGGTGTGAACTGGGCTTGAAAAAAGCATAGGAGATATTAGAGAATCCCTTTCTGGATAAATAAAAGAACTAAAATCTAACCATGTTGAAATAAAAAAGAAATTGCATTTTTAATTGCAGTGCAATTAAAAAATGGAGGCTCTTACTGCTAGGATAAATGAGGCAGAAGAGAGAATTAGTGATATAGAAGACCAAATGATGGAGAATAAAGAAGCTGAGCAAAAGAGAGACAAACAACAACTGAACCATGAGAGGAGAAATCGAGAGATAAATGATACCATAAGGTGAAACAATATCAGAATAATTGGGATTCCAGAAGAAAAAGAAAGGGAGAGTGAGGCAGAAGGTATATTGGAGTAAATTATAATAGAGAATTATAATAAAGTGAATTATATATATACATATATGTATGTATTTATATAAATTATAATAAATAAGTAAATATATATATATATATAAATTATAATAGAGAACTTGCCTAATATGGCAAAGGGAACAAGCATCAAATTCCAGGAGGCACAGAGAATCCCTCCTCAAAATCAATAAAAATAGATCCACACCTATCTTCTAATAGTCTGTCTTCTAATAGTAAAACTCACAAGACTTAGTGACAAAGAGAAAATCCTGAAAGCAGCTTGGGACTAAAGATCTATAACATACAACGGTAGAAATACTAGATTGACAGCAGACTTATCCATAGAGACCTAGCAGGCCAGAAAGGGCTGGCATGATATATTCAGAGCATTAAATGAGAAAAATATGCAGCCAAGAGTACTATATCCAACAAGTGTGTCATTGAAAATAGAAGGAGAGATAAAAAGCGGGACACAAAACAGATAATCCTGTCATAAAATGGGAAGAAGACATGAACAGACACTTCTCCAATGAAGACATACAAATGGCTATCAGACACATGAAAAAATGGTCATTATCACTATCCATCAGGGAGATTCAAATTAAAACCACATTGAGATACCACCTTACACCAGTTAGAATGGCCAAAATTAGCAAGACAGGAAACAATGTGTGTTGGAGAGGATGTGGAGAAAGGGGAACCCTCCTATACTGTTGCTGGGAATGCAAATTGGTGCAACGACTTTGGAAAACAGTGTGGAGATTTCTTAAGAAATTAAAAATAGAGCTTCCCTATGACCTTGCAATAGCACTACTGGGTATTTACCCCAAAGATACAGGTGTAGTGAAAAGAAGGGCCATCTGTACCCCAATGTTCATAGCAGCAATGGCCACAGTCACCAAACCGTGGAAAGAACCAAGATGCCCTTCAATGGACAAATGGATAAGGAAGATGTGGTCCATATACACTATGGAGTATGACGCCTCCATTAGAAAGGATGAATACCCAACTTTTGTATCAACATGGATGGGACTGGAAGAGATTATTCTGAGTGAAATAAGTCAAGCAGAGAGAGTCAATTATCTTACGGTTTCACTTATTTGTGGAGCATAACAAATAACAGGGAGGACATGGGGAGATGGAGAGAAGAAGGGATTTGAGGGAAACTGGATGGGGAGTTGAATCAGGAGAGACTATGGACTCTGAAAAACATTCTGAGGGTTTTGAAGGAGTGGGAGGTGGGAGGTGGGGAGAGCCAGGGGGTGGGTATAATGGAAGGCACATATTGCGTGGAGCACTGGGTGTGGTGCAAAACAATGAATTCTGTTACACTGAAAAGAAATTAAATAAATTAAAAAATGATCAATAAAAATATTTTACTACAATCTATAATAATAATAATAATAATAATGATAATAATAATAAACTTGAAAAAAAAAAGCTTCCAGGACAAACAAAAACTAAAAGAATTTTCAAACACCAAACCAGTCCTACAGGAAATATTGAAAAAGGTCCTCTAGGCAAAGAGAGAGCTTAAAAGTCACATAGATCAGAAAAGAACAGAGACAATATACAGTAACAGTCACCTTAAAGGCAATACAATGGCACTAAATTCATATCTTTCAATAGTTATCCTGAATGTAAATGGGCTAAATGTCCCAATCAAAAGATACAGGGTATCAGAATGGATAAAAAAAAAAATAAGACCCATCAATATGCTGTCTATAAGAAACTCATTTTAGGCCCAAAGGCACCTCCAGATTTAAAGTGAGGGGGTGGAAAAAAATTTATCGTGCTAATGGACATCAAAAAAACCTGGGGTGGTAATCCTTATATCAGATAAATTAGATGTTAAGCCAAAGACTATAATAAGAGATGAATAATGACACTATATCATACTTAAAGGGTCTGTCCAACAAGAAGATCTAACAACTTTAAATATCTGCCCCTTACATGGGAGCAGACACTTATATAAACCAATTAATAACAAAATCAAAGAAACACATCAACAATAATATAATCATAGTAGGGGACTTTAACACCCCCTCTCAATGAAATGGACAGATCATCTGAGCAAAAGATTATCAAAGAAATAAAGGCTTTAAATGACACACTGGACCAGATGGACATTACAGATATATTCAGAAAATTCCATTGCAAAGCAACAGAATACACATTCTTCTCTAGTGCATATGGAACATTCTCCAGAATAGATCACATCCTGGGTCACAAATCAGGTCTCAACTGGTACCAAAAGATTGGGATCATTCCCTGCATATTTTCAGACCACAGTACTCTGAAGCTAGAACTCAATCACAAGAGGAATGTCAGAAAGATCTCAAATACATGGAGGCTAAAGAACATCCTACTAAAGAATGAGTGGGTCATCCAGGAAATTAAAGAAGAATTGAAAAAGTTCATGGAAAGAAATGAAAATGAAAACACAACTCTTCAAAAATTTGGGATGCAGCAAAGTTGGTCCTGAGAGGAAAGCATATAGCAATACAAGCCTTTCTCAAAAAACAAGAAATATCTCAAGTACACAACCTCACCCTACACCTAAAGATGCTGGGGAAAGAACAACAAAGAAAGCCTAAACCCACCAGGAGAAGAGAAGTCATAAAGATCAGAGCAGAAATCAATGAAATAGAAACCAAAAGAACAGTAGAATAAATCAAAGAAATTAGGCTCTGGATTTGAAAGAATTTGAAAGAATTAATAAGATTGATAAACCCCTGGCCAGAATTATCAAAAAGAAAAGAGAATTATGAAATTCAATTATCAAATTATCAAAAAGAAAAGAGAAAGGACACAAATTAATAAAATCATAAATGAAAGAGGAGAGACCACAACCAACATCAAAGAAATACAAACAATTATAAGAACATATTATGAGCAACTATATACCAGCAAATTTGACGATCTGGAAGAAATAGATGCATTCCTAGAGACCTATAAACTATCAAAACTGAATCAGGAAGAAATAGAAAACCTGAACTGACCCATAACCAGTAAGGAAGTTGGAGCAGTCATCAAAAATCTCCCCAAAAAACAAGAGCCCAGGGCCAGACAATTTCCTAGGGGAATTCTACCAAACATTTAAAGAAGAATTAATACTTACTTTCCCGAGACTGTTCCAAAAAATAGAAATGGAAAGAAAACTTGCAAACTCATTTTATGAGGCCAGCATTACCTTGATCCCCAAACCAGACAAAGACCCTATCAAAAAGAAGAATTACAGACCAATATCCTTGATGAACACTGATGCAAAACTTCTCACCAAAATACTAGCCAATAGGATCCAAAGGTACATTAAAAGGATTATTTTTTTCTTTTTTAAATATACTTATTTATTTGACAGAGAGAGGGATCACAACTTGGCAGAGAGGCATGTAGAGAAGGGGGAAAGCAGGCTCCCCGCTGGGCAGGGAGCCTAATGTGGGGCTCGATCCCAGAACCCTGAGATCACGACCTGAGCCAAAGGCAGAGGCTTTAACACACTGAGCCACCCAGGTGCCCAAAAGGATTATTCACCATGACCAAGGGGGATTTATTCCTGGGTTGCAAGGATGGTTCAACATCTGCAAATCAATCAGTGTGATACAATACATTAATAAAAGAAAGAACAAGAACCATATGATACTCTCAATTGGTGTTGAAAAAGCTTTTGACAAAGTACAGTATCCTTTCTTGATCAAAACTCTTCAAAGTGTAGGGATAGAGGGTACATACCTCAATACCATCAAAGCCATCTATGAAAAACCCACAGCGAATATCATTCTCAATGGGGAAAACCTCAGAGCTTTTCCACTAAGATCAGGAACACAGCAGATGTCCACTATCACTACTGCTATTCAACATAGTACTAGAAGTCCTAGCCTTGACAATCAGACAACAAAAAGAAATAAAAGACATTTGAATCAGCAAAGAAGTCAAACTCTCACTCTTTGCAGATGATATGATACTTTATGTGGAAAAGCAAAAGACTCCAATCCAAAATTGTTAGAACTTATACAGGAATTCAGTAAAGTGTCAGAATATAAAATCAGGGACGCCTGGGTGGCTCAGTGGGTTAAAGCCTCTGCCTTCAGCTCAGGTCATGATCTCAGGGTCCTGGGATCGAGCCCCGCATCGGGTTCTCTGCTCAGCGGGGAACCTGCTTCCCCACCCTCTCTGCCTTCCTCTCTGCCTACTTGTGATCTTTCTCTGTGTCAAATAAATAAATAAAATCTTTAAAAAAAGAATATAAAATCATTGCTCAGAAATCAGTTGCATTTCTACACACAAAGAACAAGACAGAAGAAATTTACAATTGTACCCCAAAACATAAGGTACCTAGGAATAAACCTAACCAAAGAGACAAAGAATCTGTACTCAGAAAACTATAAAGTACTCATGAAAAGAAGTTGAGGAAGACACAAAGAAATGGAAAAACTTTCCATGCTCATGGATTGGAAGAACAAATATTGTGAAAATGTCTATGCTACCTAAATGTCTATGCTACCTAAAGAGATCTACACATTTAATGCAATCCCTATCAAAATACTATCAGTTTTTTTCAAAGAAATGGGACGAATAATCCTAAAATTTATATGGAACAGGAAAAGACTTTGAATAGCCAGAGGAATGTTGAAAAAGAAAGCCAAAGTTGGTGTCATCACTACTCCAGACTTCAAGCTCTATTACAAAGCTGTAATCATCAAGACAGTACGGGACTGGCACAAAAACAGACACATAGATCAATGGAAGAGAATAGAGGGCCCAGAAATAGACCCTCAACTCTATGGTCAACTAATCTTCGACAAAGCAGGAAAGAATATCCAATGGAATAAAAACAGTATCTTCAATGAATGGTGTTGGGAAAATTGGACAGCCACACACAGAAGAATAAAACTAGAGCATTTCCTTATAGCACACACAAGAATAGACTCAAAATGGATGAAAGACCTTAATGTGAGATAGGAATCCATCAAAATCCTTGAGGAGAACACAGGCAACAACCTCTTCGACAGTGACTTCTTCCTAGAAACATCACCAAAGGCAAGGGAAAGGGAAGCAAGGGCAAAAATGAACTATTGGGGGGCACCTGGGTGGCTCAGTGGGTTAAGGCTGCTGCCTTCGGCTCAGGTTGTGATCCCAGGGTCGTGGGATCGAGCCCTGCATCGGGCTCTCTGCTCTGCGGACAGCCTGCTTCTTCCTCTCTCTGCCTGCCTCTCTACCTACTTGTGATCTCTGTCTGTCAAATAAATAAATAAAAAATCTTTAGAAAAAAAAATGAACTATTGGGACTTCATCAAGATCAAAAGTTTTTGCACAACAAAGGAAACAGTCAACAAAACCAAAAGACAGCTGACAGAACAGGAGAAGATATTTGCAAATGACATATCAGATAAAGGGCTAGTATCCAAAATCCATAAAGAATTTATCAAACTCAACACCCAAAGAACAAATAATCCAATCAAGAAATGGGCAGAAGACATGAATAGACATTTCTGCAAAGAAGGCATCCAAATGGCCAAAAAACACATGAAAATTTGCTCAAAATCACTTAGCATCAGGGAAAATCAAATCAAAAGCACAATGAGATACCACCCCACATCAGTCAGAATGGCTAAAAGGCTAAAATTAATAAGTTGGGAAATGACAGATGTTGGAGAGGATGTGGAGAAAGGGGAACCCTCCTATACTGCTGGTGGGAGTGGCTGCACTCTGGAAAACAGCATGGAGGTTCCTCAAAAAGTTGAAAATAGAGCTACCCTATGACCCAGAAATTGCACTACTGGGTATTTACCCTAAAGATATAAAGGTAGTGATCTGAAGGAGCATGTGTACCTGAATGTTTACAGCAGTAGTATCTGCAATAGCCAAACTATGAAAAGAGCCTAGATGTCCATCAACTGATGAATGGATAAAGAAGATGTGATATATATATACACATATATATGTATATATACATATATATGTACACAATGGAATACTATGCAGCCATCAAAAGAAATGAAATCTTGCGATTTGCAATACCATGGATGGAACCAGAGGTTATTACGCTAAGTGAAATAAGTCAATTAGAGAAAGACAATTATCATATGATCTCTGTGATATGAGGAATTTGAGAGGCAGGGAGGGTGGTTTGGTGGGTAGGGAAGGAAAAAATGAAACAAGATGGGATCGGTAGGGAGACAAACCATAAGAGACTCTTAATCTTACAAAACAAACTGAGGGTTGCTGGGGGGAGGGGAGGAGCGATAGGGTGGTGGGGTTATTGGGGAGGGTATGGGCTATGGTGAGTGCTGTGAAATGTGTAAACCTGATGATTCACGTACCTGTACCCCTGGTGTAAATAATACATTATATGTTCATGAAAATAATTTTTATAAAAAAGGAACAAGTACGTATGTAACCACCACAATAGGTATTGGGGATTAGTAACAGATATAAAACACTCACTCCTGTTTTTAAGATGTGGTGTGATAAGAGGTATGATGGGTGCAAGAACATTTCTCAGTGGGAATTCATCACAAGAGCACCCAGTTCCCAGTAAAGGTGAGAAGGGAAGGCTTCCTGGAGGAGGGGGATGGTGAGTTAGTGCTAGGCACACAAACTTATTAACGGTAGCAGTCGGGAAGTTAAGGAGGTATGTAATGCAGAAATGGTGCCCATCATAACCACTTGTGTACCTGTGACAGAACTACATAGGCATTTCTAGCAACTAAACACATTTATACACAACTTGAAACAAAAACAAAAAAATGTGGGCCGGATGAGATCTGGGAGCTGTAGAGATGTGGCCTGACTTAGAGTCTGTCAGTTGGAGAAGGAGGCACAGAGGCTCAGAGGGAAGACCTGGGGCAAGGGAGCTGGCAGGGCTCAGAACAGCCCACTGAGTCTCTGCTAGAGCAAGAGGAGATGGGACAGGTCCTTATCCACACATGCTGTCCTGGGAGACCAGCCCCTCCCCTGGCACAGGTGACCTTGGGAATGCTTCTCTGATATGGTGAGTTTGGGCCCTGTTTTGCCACTTGATATTCCATGACTAGCCTCTAAGACCTGATTTTCCCTTTAGCTTAAAAGCTGAGGGACTCCTTTGGTCCTTACCTACTAGTCTTTTTCTGAAACTTGATTTTTGCTGTGTGAAAGAGAACATCAAAGAGAGGAACTGGGGTTCAGATTATTTGACACACTTCAATCGTTCTGGCAGTCTAGAATCCTCATCTGTGAGCTTGAAGTGAATATGGGCATGTCAAATTTATGGATGCTTGCCTCCCGAGGAAGACAGGGGTCCTGCCCTGAGCCCCCACTTCATCTAAAGGGGAGAGGCTGGGCTCTGCAGGACATGGGTGGTTGTGGGAGGTGACACCTGTTCTCACTCCAAACTGTCCTTTTCACCAACATTTGAATTCTACCAGACTTGACCAAGCTCTGCTATTCCTTTTTTTAAAAATATTTTTTATATAAACATATAATGTAACCCCACCACCCTCTCCCAACATCCCTCCCCTCCATCCCCCTCAGTTTGTTTTATGACATTAAGAGTCTCTTTTGGTTTGTCTCCCTCCCGATCCCACCTTGTGAGAGCATCACAAAACATATGTTCTGGCATTTTCTCACCAGCGGTGATTTCCTCGGGAGCTTTAAGCTAATCCCTTGGCCCAGGCTGACATAAAGGGAGCTCAGCCTCCAATGGCGGGAAGCAGTGGCTCCCAAGGAAATCACATCTGTGCTCTCCAAAGACTGCACATCTGTGCTCTCTCCCTTTGGCTATGACACTTCCTTGTTTCAGGAAATGACTTGTTCCCCACCCCCCCCAACAAGCCCAGATCTTGCATCCTCGGCCAATGCCCGCTTCTGCCTACTTTCCAAGAACTGTTATCTCTTTAGGAAAGACAGGTGCTCTATCATTTCAGTTTTCTTAGACAACCCCTTTTCCAGTCCCTTCTTTGGCTTTATTTGTGCATATTTTCTGGCTCTCATGATGGCTGTGCCAGGAGAAGCCACAGATGGTGACAGGCCCAACCTCGGGCTCCTAAACCAGTTTTGAGTGGCCATCTTAAGTTTCCAATAGTCTGTGAAAAGGTCAAATTCAGAGGAAAAGAGTATTTAGTCTTCTTCCTGGTTTTAGCATTTGACACCCAAATTTCTCCGAAGATTATATGCTGGTGAGGAAGACATGGCCGCAAATGAACTTCCAGGCTTTGTTCTGTTCCCTGAATGAAAGCCTAGAGAAAGAACACTCAGCCATTTTCACTGTATGTCACACCTGAAGAAATGATGAGAATATGTCTCCTCTACCCGTCACTTGGTGCTATGTAGTTTTTAAAGGATGTGACATGGAGAAGAGGGACTGGACACACCTTTTATCGTGCTGTCTATAAGACATGATGCATGGCCTGCATGATAGAGCAGCAGGAGTCCTTAGTTTGCACCTGGTGGCTCAGGCACTGCTGGTGGTGTAGAAGCTTTACTATTTTGGTAAGGGTATGAGGTGTGGACCCCTCACAGGCAACAGACTCTCCATAAGTCTGTTAAAAAAAAAGTCCTCAGTCCCCTGTTCCATGGAGGAGAAATGAGGTCAATGTCAAGATAAGCATGCTCACTGTCTGTATGCTGGGGAAGTCTCCCAGGGTCAAGGACTGGTAGTGACAAATAGGCCGGCATGCAGGTGCATCGGGCATTGTCCAAAAAGATATAGGAGAGGTAGAGGTTAAAGTATGTGAGGAGCGCCCATGTTTGTCAAGAAATTAGTCTGAACGCTCTTTTTAAGGCAACAAGCCGAGGAAGGATAATAGGAAGGAGGTCTACCTGAGGCTCTGTTTCTCTCTTGAGCTGTATTGTGAAGGATTTAACATGGTAGCGGAGAGCTGGTCTGAGCACTGAGGAGTAAAACATTAAATATATCCCTTGTCCTGGATTCCCCCCAATATATTCATCATTGACATAGCTGTCCCATGGCACTGAGAAGGGACCTCGTCCCTGCCTCCCTGCTCAGGGAACCCGGGTGCTCTTTCCTGCCCCCTGGAGCTGCCTCTGGTCACCTTGGTAGCCTGAGAGCAAATCTAGAGGAGGGTGACATGTGTGCCTGAGGCAGGAACTGGCCTCACAATAGCCTCCGGCTCACTCCTATCAGGACCCGGAGACAGATTAGTTAGTATCCAGTGGGGAAAGAGGAGGAGGCTTTTCTTAGCAGTCAGGAAGATAAAGGCCAGTTACTAGGAAAAGGCCAAGACAAAACTTTCTTTATTTGGAGTTATTTAAACTTCTCTAGTCTCCCATAAGAATATCATTTTTTGTTGTGGTTATGTTTGCAGTTTGTTACAGACCTGGAGGAATGGAAACAATTTCCTGGCACCAGGGCTGGCTTTCCATCTCCCCTCTCCCTAATGATGATGGTGGCTGCCCTTTATGGGGCCATACATTGCATATGGATTGCCTGTACTTCTCATAAAACCTTCCCAAGTATTGCCATCAGAGAAATGAAGAGACTTTCAGGTTAAATCCAATGATAAGCTCGTAAATGTTTACAAATGGTCATTGATTATTGAATCTATATCATTAATAATATATTGTGCTAAGAGCTCTGCATGCATTCTTAGTTTCTTCTTCCCAGTTAACCTACAAAGTAGGTTCAATTATTTCCATTTTACAGGTGTCAAACAGAAATCCATAAAGGTAGAGTAACTCAGCTCTTATACCTATTAGCAACTAGGTCCAGGATACAAACACATATTCGTCTGGCCGCAAAATCCATTTTCTGACCATCCAGACAATGCAATATTTAGAAAAAATTCTGTATAACTCCTCTCATTGCTAAATAAATCTGATATTTCAGGCTTCTAAAAACGGACAGAGTCCATGTTAGTACTATAAATTACTACCTGTACTTTGGAGAAAAAAAGAGTGCATTTGTTTAAATTTGAAATGATACATAAATGGATATATCAAATATTATAGGTAAAGATAATTTAGGGGTCCCTGGGGGGGCACTGTCAGTTAAGCATCTGACTCTTGGTTTCTGTTCAGGTCATGATCTCAGGGTCTTGAGATGGAGCCCAGCGTCAGGCTCCAAGCTCAGCGAGGCAGCTGCTGAAGTTTCTTTGTCCTTCTCTCTCTGCTCTTCCCCATGGGTGCTCACTTGCACTCTCTCTTTTTCTGTCTAAAATAAATAAATAAATCTTTAAAAATGCAATCATAATAAAGTAAGAATAATGCATAATACTTTGTAGGCAGGTTTGTTTGATGTTAATACATACACTTGTGTTAGCTGGGTGCCCAAGGACACTCTATATGACTGGGGTGTGACTGAAAAGTGACTGAAGAAGGGGCCTTTCCAAGGCTGTGGGCAAGGTTAAGCCCACCTAGCAGGAATGGTGAAGCTTCCTAGGGATAGGCATGGCACAAAGAGTCCATGATTCCTGGGCTTGAAGGTTCAAGAGGAGGGAGTAGTTCCTGAAAGTGTAACTGTAGGACAAGGCCCCCTGACATGAGATGAGGCATGAACAGGGGACTATAGGCATTCACAGCCCACAGAAAGAACCAGAAAATGAACATGGGAACCTCAATCTCCTGCCATACTCAGGGATCCTTTGGGATTTCCCATTGTTCTTACCACCCCCATATCACCCCCAAGAGGTCATGATGCAAGTAAAGCTCCTCAGGGCATAGGAAAGTGTGGACGGGGGTAGAAAATGGACTTCAAAGGACCAGCAAAGGACATTCAACACAATATCTACTCTCCTGGTTGGTGGTTATAGCAGAGTAAAGGTTAGGTATTATCCTTAGTGTACAACCCTGGAATCAGAATATATCTGCCTCGACCTGTTTACTGGTTGTAAACAACAGACACTGCCCTTAGCTCTGTTTTGGAAGAGATTTCCCCAGGATAGACCCTGAATAAAGAATACAGGTGTGGGTGATGTTTTATAAAAGGGTTCCCAGTTAGGGCTGTCAGATAAAATACAGGACACTCAGTTAAGTTTGAATTTGAGATAAGCAGCAAATACATTTGTGGTATAACTATATCTCAAATATCCCATCAGACATAAATATACTGAAGATAAACGAAATGAAACAAAAGAAAACAACAACAACAAAGGACATACAAACTTTGTTTTCCTTTTTAAGACCCAGAAAACAAAACAAAACAAAACAAAACAAAAACAAAACAGTAAGGAAATGGTTGAACCATGAAGGGCACAGGGAAGAGCCCAACAAGGCTGCACTTGCCTAAGTCCCAGACTCAGCTTAATCAGGAAGGGAGCTCTGGAATATGGATCATGCCTCAGAGTCAGTCCCTCATCCTTGCAAAGGGACTGGGCTCCTGCTCTCTCCCATCACACCAGTCAGTCATTGAGGATGGGCTCTGCATGTGGGGCAGGTGCTATGAGGCAGGGCAGTGGGAGATGTCTAGTTCCACTCTCAGAAACTTCTGGATCTTCCTCACAGCTGCTGATGTGGCTCTAGTGTCCAAGGCATTCCCCAGAAAGTCACACACGCCATGAGTTAATGTCAGTGACAAAGAAACTGAGGGGTGAATGCACAGATCTGGTAAAAAGGATAGGAAGAGAAACAATCATGGCCATCCAGTGTCCACTACAATATCTTAAGCAAAATGGAAATTTATTAAAATGTTTCAGGAAACTCACAGTAGGAACTAGAAAATGGAGGCCACAACCAGTTGTTTCTGGAGGCTATGCTTTTGGAGTGTTGGCCTTCCCTTTGGATTATCCTGGGCTAGCTGTCTCTGCCACTGTGGTTCTCAACTCACCAAACCAGGAGAAGATTCTAACTGGCCCCACTAAGTTGCAATGCACCCTCCCTCCCTCCGGACAGCTGCCCTCAAATAGAGCATCTGGTGCTAATACCAAGTGATGGCCAGATGTAGGCAGCCAAGTAATGAGAAACACTGGAAACCCACCCACACACACGTGCAGAAAGCAGACATCATTTTTCCACACTATAAGTGACAAAAATCAGAGAAAGGAATAAATAATTTAATGATATTTTTCATGAAATTTTCATTGAGTAGTTACCATGTGTTTTCCAGAATCATCTATTTCTAGCTTTGTGACAATTGTCCACAGAGCATTTCAGATGAAAATCAGAGCATACTACTGTTTAGTGTTCTGCAAAGTCCTCTCACATCTGGAACACATGATGTGCTCTACACGCTCTTGTCACCGAGAGCATCCTGTCCCTTCTCCCACCCTGATTCGTACAACATCCAGGCTTGTTTGGCTGCAGATGTTCCTGACATTTTGCTCTCATTTGAACCAATTAAGACCATTCCCAACCTCACTCCTTGATATTTTCTTTGCCCAAAACATTCTTCCTCAGAATATCTGCATGATTATTATTTTATCACCTTATTTAGGCATCTGTTCATTTCTCATCTCCACAGAGCTGTCCTTCCCACAAGAGCAGCTTCTACCCCCATTATCTCTATCCTCTTATCCTGCCTTATTTTTGCTCACAATTAGTATCATTCAGGCTATAACATGTATTTATTTTATTGCTCTCATTCTCACACACACACACACACACACACACACACACACACACACACAATGGTGGATCATGTATTTATGAACATTTCCAAGATGACAAGTACTTATTTTGCTATGTTCATTGCTGGTACCCAGGCCCTAAAACAAAGTCTGGCACATAAAGGATGTTTGAAATATTAGTTGAAATGAAAAAGACAAGGAAGGAATGAAGGAAGGAAGGAAAGAAAGAAGGGAGGAAGAAAGGAGAAATGGAAGGAAGGAGGGTTGGAGGGAGGGAGAAAGGAAATTCAAGACTGATAGATGAAGAGAGTGGTAAGATATCAAGAACCTTGCCCACATCTTTCTGCTCCTCTCTTTCCTTTCCTTTTCTTTTTTCTTTTCTTTTTTTTCTTTTCTTTTCTTTTCTTCTCTCTCTCTCTTTTAAGATTTTATTTGACACAGAGAGAAAAAGCACAAGCAGGGGGAGCAACAGAAGGAGAGGGAGAAGCAGACTCTCTGCTTAGCAGGGAGCCGGACTTGAGTCTCAATCCCAGGACCCCGGGATCATGACCTGAGCTGAAGACAGACGGTTAACTGACTGAGCCACCCAGGTGTCCCTTCCTGCTCTTTTCCAAATGACTGCCTCACCTTCTTGCTTAAGTGAAAACGTGTCTCTCTTTAGAGAAGGCTGCAGCCCTCAGAAGAGGAAGGGCTCCCTTACCTTACAGCCAGGTATACATGGGCATGCCAATCTTATGATTATTTCTCATACTCCCTGGAAAAGCCTACTTTAGATTTCTGGGGGGTCACACCATCCAGCCAGGCCCTCGCTCACTCCCCTTTTTGTAAATGTGATCTTGAACACTGAGCCTCTAGTTTGGACTCATGGTCTTTCTCCCCTTATAAGACACTATCTTTATTTCATCAGTAGCAGTTTCTTGAGCCAATAACACAGTGTCAGCAGATTCTGAAGCTTAAGATGCCATGGACTGATGGTGCTTTAATAGAGCAAGAAATAGAAACCTTAATTAAGGAGAATGCAGATACCACATCTGATTTACTAAGCAGCCTGGGCCATGTATGGGCAATCCTGACTACCAATAAGATGTGTTATGAGCCATATAATATTGGCATTAAAGAGCAGAAGTCTGAAAATTTGGGGAGCAGGTAAAACACTATATACTTTTAAAGTATTACTATAATCCCTAGAATATTAAATGGGATATGAAAACCATAATTCAGAGAGAGTTTGCTACATTGGGATATACTATTAAAGAAAGAATGGATTTTTTTTTTTTTAAAGATTTCATCCATTTATTTGACAGACAGAGATCACAAGTAGGCAGAGAGGCAGGCAGAGAGAGAGGAAGGGAAGCAGGCTCCTTGCTAAGCAGAGAGCCCGATGTGGGGCTTGATCCCAGGACCCTGAGATCATGACCTGAGCCGAAGGCAGAGGCTTTAACCAACTGAGCCACCCAGGCGCCCCAGAATGTGGATGTTTAACGTACGCACTGAGGTATATTTTTATTTTTTTTTCCTATGAATTCAGATTGTTAAAAGTCATTAAAATAAAAGTTGAGTGATGTGTCACGCTCTCTCTTGACCACTGGTTTACAGCTGTGATCCTGCTCCTGGGAGGCCAGGCAATTGTTGTAGAAAGGAGGGCTCTCGCAGTGATATACAGTAGGCCTGCTCTTTCCCATTCTTATTTAAACTAGACACGATAATGTGATTTGGTTTGATCAATAACAATGAACAGAACTTCCACAAGTCACTTCAACAACGAAGCTCTGCAAGTCAGTGGATAATTTGCTTCCTTCCCTTCACCTTGTTTGCTTCTCATGCTTGTTAGATGGGGCCTCCATCTTCTTGGGTCATGGGGACGATAGTGAGACAAAGCCCCTGTTGGCCTTGAGGTGTAACTAATCAACTTGGCTTTAGTAACTCACTGGGTTGGGGTTGTTACCACAGCATAAACCTGCTTACTCTGACTACTACAGAGATTGGCAGCTAAGATCAGAAGAGAGAATTATGGCAAATTAGACGATTTCATTATAGATTGTGTGAGTTCTAGCGTAGAATGATGGGGTGGTAAATGTGGTTCTTATACTCATGATTGGGAGAGAGGAATCAAACCTAAATAAGCAAGTCCACGAAAGAAAATGCTATAAAATAAAGTTTTGAGGGACGGGATCAAATCCAGGAATCAACACTTATTTATGAGAATATGGAAGGCGATGAGAACCAGGTATCTGTTTTCCTAAGTTCAGAGGATGGCCTGGAAACGTCTCCTGGATCGGAGAAGGCTCTAAGCCGTTATCTGCCTTGGTTAGTCTCATATTAGGTAGGAAATAAAACAAACGAGACAATGATGACAACGGTGATACTTGAATGCATGTTGAGTGTGTTTTAGATTTACAGTCCACAGGAGACCACGACTGCTAAGGGAACTGACATGAATTTTAAATCGTCATTAGTCCTACTGATATTATAGTGTGGGAATACTGCAGAGCCACATGCAATAGGACTGAGGACACAGCATAATCCCACACAAGCGGAATAACAGGGAATACAGATGCTCCAACGTAGCGTGAGTGAAGGTAGTACAGGTTCAGTGCAGGCTGAGTATCGAGCTCCCATCCCACAATGGTCACTTCCTGCTGGAATGACCTCGGGTAAGCTGTCTAATTTCTCTGCACATCAGTTTCTTCATCTTTCAAATTAGAAGAATGCCCACCTGGAATATAACATTTCCCAGTAAATGTTAACTATATGTACCCAAATAAACAGTTTTAAGGCCGTGCCTGGTAACGGGAACTGAAAGGGCCTTGGAGCCTGATCAATTTGTGGGCAGCACCAGCGGGATCGTGTCTGTGCCTGCAATAGAAAGGGGACAGTCATCTAGACGTTTCGTAGTTCTGGTTTTTATAAGTGGGGAAATTTCTGGTACTACGCCTATTGCCTGCAGCTCAACATCAGTATGTCACTGGATCAGACCTCCAGGACCTTCTCAAAGGGCTCCTTGATTATTGGGGGGGATCCTTGGAGGTCACAGGCTCCTCGAGTGAGGCTACCACTCTGCACTCACCCCCTACTTCTCCTCTGCTGCCCATTTCCCCCTGTTGTCTGCTTCCGAGTTGTTTGGATGAGACACTGGGGCCAGGAATATTGAACTAGCTCAGGTTGCTCTCAGGCCATGAGGTTTGGAAGGTCTTCCTTTTGAAAAAAGAAAACTCATAGTAATGATCCTTCTTTTCTGTATTCTTTAGTTCTGAACAATGAATGAACAAAGAAGACTGATATTCAATTTTTAAAATGTTACTAAATTTGATAAAAGCTTTCAGTAGAATCAGAACTAAAATCTGCACTCACCAAGGAGCAACATCCCCCCCGCCCCAGTTCATACCCTGCTTCGCTGCTTTAAACATTGAACATGAAAACTGCGAGCGTTCACCAAGGAGGCCAGAGCTAGGCACGAACACACTTAACTATCCTTGTTTTTTCAATCTCTGTGCGATCACAGGTCACCATGATTCTGCTCTAATGTGGAAACACGTGGCAGGTACCACAGGGCAAGAGACCCAGACCTCGCCCAAAGTGCGCTCAGATGAGTGCGGACCTTCACCAACTTCTTGAAGCAAACCCGTGCCGCTGAGCCCACCTGCAGGTCAGAGTCTGAGTCAGTCCCTGAGCATCCGAAGGACTGACCTGTGTGTAGAATGCAGAGTTTATTTAAAGGTCGTAAGAATTAGAGTCGTAAGAATGTGCTAATTTGAAGCAAATACACGTGTGCGAATGTGTGTGGTGTGAGGTGCTGTGTGTGTGCCCAGGAGTCCAGCAGGTGTAGTCACTCTGCAAGACTCGAATCAAGAGTTTCTTCATTTGTTTGTTTCAAGGAAGAGTGTCTTGTCACTGACATCGTTACAAATTTCTGTTCATGGTGATTCTAAGGCAGGCTGACATTTGGTCAGACTCATTACATTTCCCCTACATTTTCCAAGATAATGAAGCCCCTCGTGGCCCACCTTCAAGACCAACCACACCACTGCTCTGCCTTCAGTATCTGCTTGTCCTGAATTTCCTTTTTGCAGGGTCCTGGCCCCCGTACGGATTTCCTGCTGCTGGATGGAGAAACATGTTCTCCTCTTGGTGCCTCATTTGGTCCTGGGCCTGGCAAAATCAGACAAACGGCCAGGGAGTCTGAAAATCTCTCCAGAATATTTGCCACTGTGTGACCAGTGCTATCCAGCTCACGGGGAAGTGACAGAAGTCAGAGGTTACACTGTCCCACACTCCTTCTGCCCTATATCGGCTCCTTGTGCCTCTGAAATCTCCATCATGCAGTTAGAGACACATGTCTCTGTGCACAGGAGAGATGGTACTAATTCATGTGTGCGGAGTGCACTGGGTAGGAGGGTGCATCCGGGGTGGAGAGAGGATTCCGATGCAGCAGAAACCCTCGTGGTGTCAGGAGCTTCTGTGACATCAACATTGTTGTGCCAACCCCCCAGGTGGATAAAGCAGAACGAAATCCATATGATGCATGCATGCATGTCTACAGGTATGTGTATATATAGACATGCATACAGAAGGACTTAACTCATTTGCTTTCCCTCCAAACATCTGATTACATAAAAAAGAATGATAAGGAAAAAGTTACGGAGAAATCAACAAGCTAATTCATGGCATTGCTGTCACATAGATACCAAGCACAGCAGCTGTCAGAACTATGATAAGAAGGTGACTTTGCTACCAAGACAGAAGGGCTGTCCTCCTCCTCCTTCTTCACCCCATGCCTACCTTTCTTTGGTTGTTATTCAGCTTCAAAACCCCCCAATTCCACACATAATTGACTGCAGTTTTAGAGTTTTCAAAGAAAAGCCTTCTGGACACAATTTTTCATTAATTTATTTTTAGCTAGAGAGAAACAGGTGATAACCTTTAAAAATAAGTAAATGGAACAGCTGAAAAAAAAAAAAAACCCAACCCACACATGCAAGGGAAATGAATTAGTTATTTTCCTTTTTTACTGTTCTCCTGAAAGTTTAACATTTTGTTCTGTGATTTTTTTTTTGTCTTGTTAAACATCCCCAAAAGACATTGTACCATAAAATTCAAGAAAGAAATAGAGTTTCTCATTAAACTTGGCACCTGAGATAAAGTCTTGGGGGAACTCGGGACAAAATCAGTGTCTACCTGAGACATGCTATAAAAGACTAATAGTTTGAGCCATAGTTCAAAAATATATCTTAGAAGAGACATTTGAATTAAATTCCCTAATATAACGTTATTGAGAGCTAATATGTGCTATGCCTCTTAAAAAAATTGGACAAATTCCCCATCCCTAAGAGATCTTTTGT
The DNA here is from genome assembly GCA_003697995.1 of Taxidea taxus jeffersonii. Classification (NCBI taxonomy): domain Eukaryota; kingdom Metazoa; phylum Chordata; class Mammalia; order Carnivora; family Mustelidae; genus Taxidea; species Taxidea taxus. The sequence goes on from RCUC01172179.1 coordinate 25,994, forward strand.
CTGGGAGGGTCGTAGGATGGGATGGATCTGGTGGTGGCTGGAAGATCTTTACGTAATTATCTCACCTAATTCTCTCTGCAACGCTGAGATGGTGATGGCTGGCCTTGTCCTTGTTTTGTTGTTGGGAGACTAATGTCCAGAACTGTGAGGGAAGTAGGTCTAAGACACCACACAGCTCATTGGTAGTTTGGGTTGGATTCAATGAGCTAGAAGAAGAGACACATAAATTGCTGTGGGCTTCCTGAGGAAGGACAGATGATATTTTCTTGTTGCGGGAGTGGCAGGAATGAACACTGCATGGAAGGCGATTTAGACAGAGGTCAGAGGAAAGGGTTTGCTAAGGAAGCCGGGGAGGGGAGTTGTGGGTGGAGAAGAAAGTATAAGGGGAGGGAAGAGTGGTACCCAGGGAAGGAGTGGCCTGAGGGCAGGGATGGGCTGCGTAGGGTCCACAGTGTTCGAGGGGATAGTAAGACTGGAGCATGGAGGGGTCGGTCTGGTAAGTTCATGCAGAGCCAAAGTCAGAGTCTGAAGAAATTACAATTATTTTAGGCAACAACAAACCACTGGAGTTTATGACCTAAACAGGGGTGTGGTCAGTATTGGCTTGGAGTGTCAATCTGTTGCAATGCATGAGAAGCTCTCAGGTGGAAAATCCCCTAAACAGCTCCATGGGAAATGCCGTGGAACATTCTGGAAACAGGAGATGTGGGTTGCATTCTATCTACTGGAAAAAATAACTGATGTTTGCTGAGTCTGTCCCATAGTCTTGCTTTACCTGTCCTTCCAAGCCGTTCCAAATCCCATGAAAACATAGGAAGTCTGGGAAATGCATTCTTCTTGTTTGTCGAGGCCGGAAATAGAGTAATCTGCTGAACATACAATATTGGTTTTGCCAGCAGAGGTGTGGAGGGTGACACAGAGCTTCAGCAGGAAGGGCTGGGTGTGGCAGAGACGGCTGACACTTCTCAGTCCTAAGCTTCCTTAGGACTTGTGGGGGACGGGTTTACCAGCCCCTTGATGCAGTACAGATATGATCTAGAAATGGGGTGAACTGCTCGGTAAAGTGTGCTGGCCAAGATAAGGTGAGACCCATACCACAGAACAGTTAAGGATGGGTTTGTAAAAAAATGTATCACCCACCTCCATTAATAGGTAAAAAAATTTAGTAAAGAAATTAATAGGTAAATAGAATTTAATTAATTAAATTAACTAATAGGTAAATAAAATTTAGTAAAACAAGGAAACAAGCTCTGTTGAATGAAACCACCAATGTGCCAATGTACATTGGCAAACAGTTCCCGTGAGAGGCATTAGGATGGCCCTGCTAAGAACGATGGAGACGTCACATGCATCAGGCAATAGTCCACCCTCGTGAGAAGCCTAGATTCTGGAGTCAAACAGGGCATTTCCTCCCAGCCCTTGGTTTGGAAACTGACAACCTTCAGCCACTGCTCTGGGTCAGGTGCTTTAAATGTTAAACATAACATTTGAAAGTGCAGATTATTAGATATTTTTGTTTAAATGGGGACAAGGGTCTAATATGTTTCCTGGGGAGACAGAGATAGTAATGGGAGACACCAGATTTCGTCATGAAATCCCCGGGTTGTGTGAGCATTCTGTTTTTGGCTTTGGCAGGTGAATTGTTAAGGTAATTTCCGAAGTTTTAATCTCATTTCAAAAGAATGGGGATAATGCATTTTAAAGATAATTTTATTTTATTTTTTTCAGTGTTCCAACATTTTTTTTTAAACAAAGGCATACTCTTTTTATGAGACTGTTGCCATGGGGGAGTAAAAGAGTAAATCTAGAAAGTGCTCTTAAAAGAAAAAAAATCATGCTGATTCTTTCTGCTAACTTATTTCCAGATAATTTCCCTTTTTAGGTATTTTAGTTTATGAATTAGGTTCCCGATAAATATTGTCATGACTTTTTATTCCGCAGTAGCAGAGACAGATTACGCATCCCTACCCTGGAGGGGCCTGGTGGCGGTAGAATGTATTTCTCTTATAGCTTGACCTCGGGCTCGGCCACTGGCTCACGCGGCCAAAAGCTGAGGCTTCGAACATGTGTGTGTGTGTGTGTGTGTACTCGCCCCTGCCTTTTTGTCCCTCTCTCATTACCATGAAAAGATCATGTCATGTTTTGTTGGTGATTTCATAAGAACAAGACAAATGGGTAAACCTGGACCCAGTTTACAGCCGAGACATATGTCAAAACCCAGCTGAGTCACCAACACGGAAGGCGGAAATCACTGCTTTCCCTTCACAAGCCACTGGGTGTGGCCATGGCTGGTGTTTAGCATATGGCTGCAATAGCTAGCCAGAAGGATAAGTTGTATGTCCTGGGGTCATGCCTGTTGCAGAGACGGTATCTGTGTACTTTTTCTCCCCAAAATAGCATCTACCTGAAGAAGGGAACATTTGTGTCTTCCTATCCATGCTACCTCTTTCTTTTACCATTTTTTACCCAATGCCTGCAAAGTGTCACGGATTGTATTAGATGCCGTGGCCACTAGGACTAAGTAGAGTTTGTTTGATTTTCTAGAATCTTGCCAACTCTATTCACCAATTCTATTCACCAGGAAGGCACAACTATGATATTTTTAAAACTTGGCCTCGAGGAAACTGCTTATACTGGCCTGAATCCTCGGATTGCTTTGGTCATCCGAAGAGGATGACCAAAAGAGAGGACAAGGACCTAGGTCCTGGTGAAGAAGCTTGGCCCCACCCCAGAGCTGCACACGGATGTCCTAGACAGAGAAGCGTGGATCCCCGGCAAATGAGACCACGGAGCCCGCTCACATCCAGCTCTGAGTGTGCAGAGCGCAGCTGGGATTCAGTGGGGCATGAACACGAACACGGGAATGCAGATGAACTGAGAAATTGGGCTGATGCTTACATCTTAACTTACCGCAAAGTTAAATTGAAGCAACAGCAAATACATTTTCTTGAGGAAACTGTTAATCAGCATCTCTGTGCTTCCACTTCTGAGTTGACATGTCTCAGCTGCTACCTGGTTCTTCTCCCCAGCCCCACTTTCCCATGCAGAGGGAGCTCCTGCTCCACACTCCTGAGGCTTTGCTTAGCGCTCAGCAAAAACCCACTGAGTAATTAAGCAGCCCGATTAAGCCATTCACCTCATTGTGTTTGATTCTGACTAGTTGAGAAATGCATCTCTTTTCTTGGTGGGCAGGTAGGACAGGGAGGAGAAAGATAGATAGATAAACAGACAGATAGATGGATGATGGATAGACCAATCTATATAGATCTACGGAAGTACCTGTCTTTTGTTTTGTATATAAAAGAATAACAATGCTTTATTTCTGATTGTTATACCAAGTCACATTATGACTGCTTTGTGAAAGCTTGAAACAGATGGCTCAATAAAAAAACATAGGAATGGGCTCAGCTGGTTAAGCATCTGACTCTTGTTTTTGGCTCACGTCACGATCTCAAGATCATGAGTTCAAGCCTGGCATCGGGCTCCCCATTCAGCAGGGGTCCTGCTTGAGGCATTTCTTTCCCTCCTTTCCCCTTCCCTCCCCCACCACTCGCACATGCTTAGTCTCTTTCTCTAAAATAAAATAAATAAAATCTTTAAAAAAAAAAAGTAGGAGTGGAAAAAAAAAAGAAGACAAGAGATGGATAAGGTTTGAAAGGAAAACAAATTTCTTTCCAAAAGAGGTTTTTATTTTAAGTTTTGTTGCAGTTCATTTTCTGTCCAGAGCATTGTGTGATGAGTAGAACTAATAGGGAAATGAGTAAGTAGGTAAGAAAGTAAATAAATAAACAGTGTTTTCAAACACAATTATAAAGTAAGACATTAATACTAAAATAAACTGGAACTAATATCAGCTGTGCTTCTCCTCTTCCCATTATGCCCTCAAACTAGAAACTAAATTACACTGTACTCTTTAATCTCTGGCACTGTCCAAATTGAGGGAAGCAATTTAGAAAGGCTCATGCATAATTTATTAAAGGTTCCCTGTGTAGTGTATTTGCCCTAATTCAATAACATCACACTATTATAATTTGACTTTTAATATATTATGGTTATTTATTAAATTTTTAATTAGCCTCAGAATTGCTTTTAGCAGACTCTAAAATCCATTTTAATAACAGAACTGGACAAAATGAACTACTTTAAGTCTCTGTGTCTTTATGAAAATCTTTGGAAATTACACTCCACACGCAAGTGTGAATACACACATTCCCATGCACATCTGTGCACACACACACACACACACACACTCCTAAATGGCCACAGCCTGAGATGGAAGGGAGGTTAGCATTCACAGGAGAGGCAGACTAACGCCAAACGTGTGGAAAGCTATCAGTAAGGTTTCATTTGAGCACCGATTGTGTACTTCCTATGGAATGCTCAGGCTTGCCTGGAACACATTGATATTCTTGGGGAAAAAATTATTTGCTTTATTTTTTTTTCTCCACAAGTAAGTTTGAATTTCACAGCAGGAAGCAAGAAGAAGCCAGAACTTTGCTTCCTAAACATGTAATATCAACACATAGGATGAGTGTAAAGCATACCATATGACACACATTAGAAGCCCTGCTTTAGGGATACAACACCTCCCTTCCTCACTTTATGCATCACTGTTGTCAGGGTATAAACCAGGGTGTGTTTCTGAGGAGCCAAAGGGGTATCGGGCACAAAGCAGGAAGCGGGCACAGATTTCCTGCATGACTCTGGGACAAGCTCACTATGCTAGGTGCTCGGGAAATGTTTAAAAAATGTATTATATGTTTCATCTCAAAACATCTATTCCTTTACCTCTTCAGAAACACAGCATCACTCACCTCCATTTATAAAATGAAATCCAAACTCCTTTACATCGTAGTGTAGGTTCTGTTTTCTTTCCCTCCACCTCCTCCTACCTGCCCGGTTGATTTTGTGACTGTGTGGATAAGCTCCTCATCTGCCTTTCATGCTTCTCAAATTTCTCCCAGGATTTTTCTGCCTAACGATTCAGGAAAACAAGGTCCTATGGAGCTGAACTGAAATTTGGGCCCCTATTCAATCCTAAACTGACTCCAGAACTATACACGCGGAGGAGACAGAGACCGGTATTATGACACACGTAGAGAACTGAACACTCAGCCCTCCATTCTAGGTATATATAAATAAGCCCCACACCTACCTGCAAAAGAAAGTCTGGGACCTGAGCGGAGATTCGGACTGCTGGAGATGGACACTGAGACAGTCCCGGTGCTCTGAGCCTGTCCGGGATGACTGTTTACTGGCACAAAAACATTTTTCAAGGGATTACAGTAGAACCCAGTATTCATGTGACACAACATTCAAATGTCCAGATTAAATTAAATTCAAATTTACTTAATATACAAAAAAAGAAGAAAAAAATAGTGTTCAAATGAAAAACAAACAAACAAACGAACTGACAGATGCTAATCCCAGTAGGATTCAGATAATGGAATTATCCAAAACAACAACAACAAAAGCCAAAGCCCTTCAAGATAATTATTAATACCATGCTCCATGAGGTAAAGAGATACATGCTCAAATTCAATGAAAAAAGAGAAGTTCTCAGCTCAGAAACAAAAACTATTTTTAGAAGAACCAAGTGAAAATATTGGACTAAAAAAATACAGAATCTGAAATAAAGCTCCCCTGGACGGGTTCGATAACAGAATAGAGATAACAGAAAAAACAAACAAACAAACAACAACAAAAAAAAAACGTCAGTGAACTTGAGGATGGACCAACAGGCATTATCCATTCAGAGAAAAATATAGGACAAAAATAATAGGATGAAGGGGTCCTATGGGAACTTTTCAAAATGTCTAACTTTTGTGTCATTGGGATCATTGAAATAGAGGACAAATATATTGGTGTTGAAAAGAAACTTTAAAAATACAGCTAAAATTTTTCCAAATTTGCTGAAAGATTTAAATATTTAGCTAAAAAAAAAAAGCTTAGTAAAACTCAAGCACAATGCAGTCAAAGTTAATCATATTTAGACATATCTTATTAAACTGCTAACCATTAAGAATAATGACAACCTTGAAAGCAGCTAAAGGATTTTTTACACGAAGGAGACACGGGGCTGAATGCTTATGAATTTCTCATCAGAAGGAATGGAGGCTAGAAGAGAGTGAAGAAAAATACATGTTATCATTAGTCAAAGGAAGCAATGTCACATCAGAACTCTGTATTAAGCAAAAATATTCTTCCAGACTGAACGTAAGGAAAAAAAAAAGATATTTTCAAATACAGGAAAACTAAAGAATATATCACCTATGGATGTTTTCAAAAAGAAATTCTAAAAGGAGTTCTTCAAGCTAAAAAGAAATAACCAAGGGTAACACAAGTGTCTGAGAATGAAAGAACACCTCTGGGTAAGTATGAAAAACTGTCCCCTCTTATATTCTCTGAAGCACACATGCATCTTCAAACAAGTGATATAACATTTCCATGTGGTGTTTTTAATGCATGGAAATATAATACATTTATGTGAAGAGGGTAAAAAGGACCTATATCATTTCAAGTTTCCAACGCTTTATTTTAATATTATCTCCACGTAGAATGTGAAGGGTTAAATATGTATAACATATAATCCCCACAGCAACCAATAAAATGAAACAACCAAAAGGCCAATAGAAAAGTTAAAATGGAATACTAAAAATGATTCAAATGATTCAATACAAAGAAGATCATGGGGAACAAATAACCAAAAAACTGAGAGGGCAAAATGAAAACAAATAATGAGATGACAGACTGAAATCCAAGCATATCAACATGTACACAGTATTTTAATTCTCTAAAAATTCTAAATGCAAGGGGAGATACAGACAGCAGAGAACAGACAAACAAGACCCTGTTCTAAGCTTCCCCCAAGAGATATGTTGGTTACAAAGTCATGGAGAGGCTGAAAGAAAATGTCCGGCAAAAGACACATCAGGAGGAGTAAGCGTACGAGCAGTGGCTGGCTACTTTGGTAGGAGGTGACAGACACTGAGAAAGTGTTTACTGAGATAAAGAGGGACACGTCGTGATGATAAAAGGAGCAATTAATCAGGAATGTATAAGCATCATAATTATCCATGTACCTAATTAAAACACATCAAACTGAATAAAGAAAACTTGACAATTGAAGGGAGACATAGGGGATCCCACAATTGTTGTAGCTGACGGTAATACCACTCGGTCAGTGATGGATATAACAACAACCAAAAGTCAGGATTGACATTTAAAATCTGAGGGACATTAGCCATTGCTCCGGTCTCACTGGAACGTGTGGATCACTATGTCCAGCCAGCACTGAACACAACACCCTTCTAAGGAGGACCTGGCCCATTTGAGACGGTTGCCATGACAGGCCACAAAACAAGAACCAACATTTTTTTTTTTTTAAGCATACAAAATATATTCTCATCACAATGGAGTT
>RCUC01172180.1:0-33424 GCA_003697995.1 Taxidea taxus jeffersonii
TAAAGACCAATGAAATTATTTAGAAACAAAAATAAGGCAAGGAAAGGAGCATGAATTAATAGGTAACTAAGGGACAGAAACAGGTAGTATGGAATGGAACAATCCCATCTTATAAAACATTGCACTCCTTCATCATACCCGCACATGTGCCTTCCAGTAAGTAGACTTACTGGAAGGTGCTAACCAAGATGGCACCTCGCCCTGCTGCTGGCTACTTTGGAGGCATGCTGTGGCCTTCATTCCCCTTATGAACTTAAACTTTTTAATAACCATGTATCATTTTCATGAAACTTCTTTTCCTTTAACATAAAAATGGACAATGACTAGATCCTAACAGTGATCAATTCTTGGTGATGTAGATAAGGACTAGTGTCATATTATTCTCTCTAATTTTATGTACATTTTTCAATTGAAATGATTTTTTTTCAATTAAAAACTATAGAGCCGATGCTGAATTACCTGAGGCAATCCTAACAAACAGTTCCCATGATCCTCTGGTGGTATTTATGTGCATGCACAGTGGGACAATTTGGGAAAATGTGTAGGTCACGTTGGAAGAATTGGAACAAAAATAGGCACCTTGTGAACTGATTCATTCACAAGTTTACAACAGCATTATGAATGTATTTGTTTTTATGTCTGTTCTACTAGAATATGAGGCCCTCAGGACAGGATATTTGTCTTATTTCTTCCCTTTCTGCAGAGCTTGGCACATTACAAGTGCTTAGAAGCAGTGTCTTGAAAGAAAGTGCATTGACTTAGCTCTAACCAGCTGTAAAGTCTTAGCCATGCCAGGGGACTTCACTGTGTCCTTCTTGATTGGAACATTTTCTGTTATTTTCCCCATCAGCAGTATAATGTGGTCTGCCTAGCACTAAGAATTCTGTCTTCAAATGACGGAAATCCTTGGACACTTGACTCAGGTAAGACACTTGGGTTTCCTCCAAATAGAAGCAGGGCTTCGGAATCTCATCATATGCTCCATTTAATTACTTGCCAATTCACAGTGTTGAGTTTCTCATGGTGCTAATGGAGCCCCTGAGAAAGCTGAGAGAATGGCATAAAATGTGCTGGTATTTTAATGGGGTTGGGGGTGGTGAATGTTAGATATAATTTAATCTATAGGAACTAATAGCTTTTGAAATAATGATGCCTCTTGACTATCGATTTGAAAGCTACTCAGAGTAATTGAACACTTATTCTAACTCAGAGAAGTGTTGCTTTTATTTTTGTGTTCTTGATTTAAGACTGGAGTGATCAGTTCACACTTTGAGACACCAGTGGGTGATATGCAATTATGGCTTGATTCAGTTGTCACTTTAAAAAAATTAAATACATGTAAGCTTAAAACAGTGAACATGCATTGTGTTATAGGTGTATATATTTATATCAAAATTAAATATGCCTTAATGTATTACCATAGTATTCATGTATATGAATATGCTAATTTTTTAATTTTTAAAAGAGAGAGAAATGTAAATGAAAGTTGGAATATTTTCTTCCGGCATCCAGCAGACCAATTTGGGCATCCATAGAGTGATAGCATTGCTCCATAAAGAGCACTCACTCATGAATGCCTTGGGTCACACTGCATGGGTTAATCCTGAGTCCTCCAGAATCAGCTTGCTCTGAAACACAGGGGAAATTGTGTCCTTTCTCTGCTTCATTTGTCCTTCATAAAATGGTCTTCCCTGGCAACCACAGGCAGGTGTCTCCCTGCCACTTCTGTCTAGTATGGAATTTTGTGCATATCTCTGTTCGGCCTTTTACATTTCCTTGTGGGAGCTGTCTATCTCCCACACAAAATTGGTCCCAGAGCTCAGTACTTGGCTTTCAACCCAATATGATGAGGCTCCAGGAATTTCCAGGAAGGTCGAAAGAAGACAGCAATATTTGTTTTATTTGCTTTGTCTTATGTTTCCTTTTATTCAAAAAATATTTGTTGAGTTCTTCCTATGTACAAATGACAGGCTTATAGGAAGTACTCAACAAATATTAGTTGCTATATTATGTATGATGGCATCTTGACAGGAAGCTAACAGCCTACAAAGAACAGTCTTTCAGTGTGTTCTATGTGTATCCCACTGGGCTTGGTATTCTGCCTTCATCTGAGGATTACTTCTTGTAAGTGTTCTAAAACAGGCTCTTCTGCTACAATATACATCTTGGTGAGGAAGGGGGCAGGGCACCTCGGTGACTCAGTTGTTAAGCATCTGCCTTCAGCTCAGGTTGTGATCCCAGAGTCCTGGGATTGAGTGTGGCATCAGGCTCCTTGCTCCATGGGGAGTCTGCATCTCCCTCTCCCTCTCCTACCGCTTGTGTTCCATCTCTCACTGTCTTTCTATGTCAAATAAATAAAATAAAATCTTTTAAAAAATAAAAAAATAAAATAAAATACCCATCTTAGGATTATTTATATATGCATTATGCATACATTTTCAAGTTTTCGATTAATGAGTGTCCTAAATTGTGGCTGGTTTTATTCTCTTAATATTTATTTGATTTTTTTTCTCTGTATTGTGACCTCCTCATTATCTTAGTAGTGGGATTCCTGCGCACAACTGCTAGAGGGACACACATTTTCTAACACAGCAAAACCACCTATACAATGGTTGCCAGCAGGTAGACCAGTTAAAAATCACACAATGAAAGAATAGGTTCTGAGGCTCTGTTCAAAGATCAGGCAAAAGATACACAGAAGTGGTATGAATCACAGAATCCTAACACATTAAGATTCAAGGTGTGATGGTTTTAAAACCCATTTCCAAATTCTCTGATAGTTCTCCCATAAAAAGTGAAGGGTACTTCCTTTCCCTGCGAGTATGGGCTCACCCTTGTGACTCTATAATGAACAGATTGGGCTGAAGCCATGCGGTGTGACTTCCAAGCCTAGATGAGAGAGGGGCTACACCGTCCACCTGTCTCTCTCTGTCTTTGTTACTCTCTTTTGCGATGTGGCTTTAGAGTTCTGAGCTGCCATGTTTAAAGGCCACTGGCCCTGAAACCACCATTCTAGGGACCCCACTTGAAGAGCCAGTCTGGAGGAGTCTCCCCTCTTCTAGGTCCCAGCCCCAGTGGAATCCTGCCCCTGCCAATCCCTGTTTAAATTGTAGTTTCATGGGGTGCCTGGGTGGCTCAGTCAGTTAAGCATCTGCCTTCAGTTCAGGTCCTGGTCCCAGGGTCCTGGGATCAAGCCCTGCTTCCAGCTCCCTGTTTAGCAGGGAATCTGCTTCTCCCCCTGCTTATGCTCTCTCAAGCTCTCTCTTGTGCACTCTCTCTCTCTCAAATACATAAAATCTTTTTAAAAATGTAGTTTTGTGAGAAAAAAATGAATATTATTATAGTTTTATGTGAGTAAATATCAGGATGGTTTCTTATGCCAATAAGTAGAACACAAGGAATGTTCAGGGAGGTGGACCAATATATGCTGGAAAGCACAAAGAAACTTTGAAGTCTCATAATTAGGCTATTTCCCCAAATTTGCTTGGCTCTACCTGCATTCTGGATTTTGGACACTTGCTCATTGGAGAGCCCAGAGGTTCTGTCCCATCATTGTGTAGCACTACTGTCTTTCTCAGCATCCCTTCTGGTGAAGATCAGGCTTCAGGGGGGACACCATGATTCTGGGCAGAACCACCTGCATCATCTCCAGATCTGGTGTGATTTGATAGCATCTGTAGAATTGCTGGATCCTTCTGGTTATAGTTCAGCCAGAACAGAGCCCTAGTTATCACAGTTTTAATAGATATGAGAAGACAGAAGGAGGGAAGGTAACTCTATGGGCTAACATTATTTTTGCTGCTTGGCATCTATTAATGTAACCCTGGTAATCTTAATTTCCTTTATTATTTTACTACTTGAAACCTAGGGTTTATCGGATGTAGGCTCTTCTCTGATATATGAATTTTAGATATGATGGAAAACAGTAGAGATACCTTGGGTGAGAAGAGATTAAAAACAACAACAACAACAAGAACAACAAAGCCTAGATCCATTAATCCTCTTTCTAAGCCTCATGGGTAAATGTTTCATGTTAGAAAATGCCATAGGTTACATGAGACTAAATGATAGCCTACACATTTTTTTTTTCTTGATGTGTGTCTGCTGCATTGTCATGGGGGATGGGGTCATTGTGTGGGGAGTGGCTGAGCCTGGGAGTGTATGGAGACACATTCCATTGGATGAAAGTAGGAATTTTGTATTTTTATACTCCTTTTTCAGAATTTTCCCCTTATGACTGGTCTTGTTCAAGTGAAGCAACGGGGGGGGGGGGTGCCATCAATAACACAATAACAGTTTTTGAAATATTTATGTGTCTTTGTCCAGTTTTTCTAATTAGTTTTTACATTACATACAAGTTTTAAAAAGCCATAGCAGAGAGAGGGTGAGAAGATGTCTGGGATCTTATGGGTGTTGTTGTTTGCTAGCCATGGGACACACTCGACATAGCTCTGGATAAGTCCAGAAAGAGAAATAAGTTTTTAAAGTAATCAGGAGTATGGCTTTTGGTGATGAAGGTAAATGGAATCAAATTCACAGAAGACCCATAAAATACATGAGATTGTTACTTCATGTATATCCATGCATGAACGCTTCCTCAAGTTCCGATCAGAATTTAGGTCTAAAACCTACCTAAAAATCAATCATCATTTGGACTTTGACCTGAAGGTGTCTCAGTGTGTTTGACCCACACATGGGGCCAAGTTGGGCCAAAGAACTGACTTAGGCATGCTTGCACCATGCCACCATCAAGATAGGCAGCCATCAGCTTCATAGCCCTCTCCTGAAATATAGGTCATTGTACATAAACCTGCAGAAATTTCTTATACTAGCAAACCAGTGGGAGGGAGAAGTACATGGGTCATGTGATGACTGCTCTTATTTTCACTGGAGCCCCAAACAGAAATTCATTCCAAAAACCTAACCAGCAAACAAATACCAAACAACAGAAAACAACAAGTATAGTGGTACTGGCAGCCTCTGAGCATCCTTCCCAGTGGAGATCAGAAGCCCAAACCCACAGGTGGCTGTGCCCAGCACAGAGGCCAGAGGCAGATTGGGTTTGACTAACTAGCAGTGAGAGAAAGGATGAAGTGTTCAGAAAATGAGAGAAACCAACAGACGGCTGAGTGATTTGATTGCAGCTCAGGGGCAGTATTCTTTATGTAATAATATTCTGGTCTGTTAAATTTAATAAATCTCCTTTTGATATAGTGCCAGGCACTTGCTGTCATGAGAGAGTCAATCCACATGGCCTCAAAGGAAGAGTTTATCTTTGAAGAGGGCTCTCAAATGGCCAAGAACCCCAACACTCATGAATCCCACTAAATGGTCCATCAGATGCTTGTCCCACTTCACTTGTTTAATTCTCTCCCAAAGCATTCAAGTCCCCTTCCTTCTAAGTGCCACTCAGAGGTGCTAGCCCTGCATTTTGGAAAGCAAATGTGTGCAAATATGTGTATTTCCTCACCACAAAGCCTTTCTATATTTCCATGTGTTTATATAATAGATTTATTGTGCATCTATAATTTTCAGGACACTGTGGGACTCTGGAGACTTAATAATTCAAAAGGATGTGGAAAGCTCTGCCCCCAGGGAGTGCATGGTCCAATCAAAATGATAGTGCATGAAATTATAAAACATATAATAGGATTCTTAATTATGAAATAATGGTTTTAATAAGTAGTTTAACTTTTCTGAGTCAACATCCTTCCATTTCTTTAATTATCCCCATCTGAGTTTTCTGAATATATGTATTATACCTCTAATGTACACATGAGATAAAAGAACAAGTATGTGTGGAGGAAGCAAGATGGTGGAGGAGTAGGAAACTGAAATAGCTTTAGGTCCCAGGAATTCAGCTAGATAGTCATCAAATCATTCTGAACACCTACAAACTCAACAGGAGATAGAAGAGAAGAGCAGCAGTTATAGGAACAGAAAATTGACCACTTTCCAGAAGGTAGGATGTGCAGAGAAGTGAATCTGAAGTGATGAGAAGATAGACCATAGGGGGAGGTGGCAGCCCCTGGCAAGCAGTGGAGCAGGAGAGCACAAAGTCAGAACTTTTAGAAGTTTGCTCCACTGAGGGGCATTGCTCCAGAGTCTAAGCAGAGGTGGAGCCTTTGTGAGGACAGTGTGGTATCAAGTTCCATGGGGTCACAGAAAGACTGGGGTGTCTGAGTGTGGCAGAATTTCCAGGTATTGGATTGGGAAAGCTGGCTACAGAGACAGAGCTGAGGTGGGGGCTTTCAGCTCAGGATTACCATAAACCCTGATCCACGGCACAGTCAGACCACTGCTCTTGGAGCAGGGACCCCCACAAGGGGCAGATCTGGAGAGACTCCCTCCTTCCTCCTCCAGGAGGAGTGGCATAGGAGTACACAGCAGGAATCTGCTGGGTTTGGAGATGCCAAATGGGGCCCTGCACCAGAGATAGAAACACTCTGTACAGGCCAAGTGAGCATGGAGCATGGCCCAAGACCAGGGAGTTGGGAGGAATTGACTGCTTATCTCTGAGGGTGCACTGAGAAGTGAGGCCCGGAGCTCTCGGCTCCTCCAGGAGGGAGATTGGGAAGCTGCCATTTTCATTCCCATCCTCCAGATCTCTATGGAAAGTGTTCAGGGAACAAAAGCTCCTGAGAGCCAAAGTGATCAGATTGCTTAACCTGGCCCCTGGCAAGGGTGGTGCAATTCCACCTCAGATGAAGACCTTTGATACTCACTACAACAGGCGAGGCCCTCCCCCAGAAGATCAGCAAGGACATCCAGCCAAGATCAAGTTCGCTGATCAATGAGAACTGTGGAACTCCAGAGCTAGGGGAAAGCAACAAATAGAATTCATGGCTTTTCCCCCATGATCCTTTAGTCCTGCAAAGTTTTTTTTTTCACTTTTTTCTTATTATATTTTTAAACTTTCCCTGTCTCCTCTTTTAACATTTTTAAACTATTTATCTTAGCAATACCATTTAAAATTTTTCATTGTTATAGTCATATTTTACCCCTTTATTATATTTGACCTTATTTTTTGTATACATATAGGTTTTTTTTTTTTCTTTAACATTTTGGAATAAAATTTCTTCTAGTAGATCAAAATATACCCTAAATCTATCTCCAGCCTGATCACATTCTCTCCTCTTCCTTCTTTTTCCAGCTAACTTATCAATTCCTTTTTTAGAATCATTTTAAATTTTCATCTTTATAGTCATATTGCATCCCGTCATTGTGTTTACATATATATATATATATATATATATATATATATATATATATATATATAACTTATATATATAAGTTTTTCTTTCTTTAAAATTTTGGGAGGTAATTTCTTCTAAGATACCAGAATACAACCAAAATCAAGTGGGTGCCTCTGTTCTATTACATATACATATACACATACATATATGTAATGTAATTACATATTTGCATTATGTAATTACATATGTAATACATATATATATAATCTTTTTTATTTTATATATAATCTTTATATATACATAATGTTTTTATTTTTCCCCTTTCCTTCTACCCCCAGTTTTGGTCTCTTCTGATTAGATTAGCATATATTTTTCTGGGGTATTTGCCACCCTATTAGTATTTTACTCTTTCATTCATATATTCATATCTGGATAAAATGACGAGGTGGAAAACTCACCACAAAAACCAAACCAAATCAAACCAAACAAATAAATAAAAACAAACAAAACAAAAAAACAAATAACAAGAGCCAGTACCAATGGCTAGGGACCTAATCAATAGGGACATTGTAATATGTCAGAATTAGAGTTCAGAATGACAATTATCAAGGTGTGAACTGGGCTTGAAAAAAGCATAGGAGATATTAGAGAATCCCTTTCTGGATAAATAAAAGAACTAAAATCTAACCATGTTGAAATAAAAAAGAAATTGCAGTTTTAATTGCAGTGCAATTAAAAAATGGAGGCTCTTACTGCTAGGATAAATGAGGCAGAAGAGAGAATTAGTGATATAGAAGACCAAATGATGGAGAATAAAGAAGCTGAGCAAAAGAGAGACAAACAACAACTGAACCATGAGGGGAGAAATCGAGAGATAAATGATACCATAAGGTGAAACAATATCAGAATAATTGGGATTCCAGAAGAAAAAGAAAGGGAGAGTGAGGCAGAAGGTATATTGGAGTAAATTATAATAGAGAATTATAATAAAGTGAATTATATATATACATATATGTATGTATTTATATAAATTATAATAAATTAGTAAATATATATATATATATAAATTATAATAGAGAACTTGCCTAATATGGCAAAGGGAACAATCATCAAATTCCAGGAGGCACAGAGAATCCCTCCTCAAAATCAATAAAAATAGATCCACACCTATCTTCTAATAGTCTGTCTTCTAATAGTAAAACTCACAAGACTTAGTGACAAAGAGAAAATCCTGAAAGCAGCTTGGGACTAAAGATCTATAACATACAACGGTAGAAATACTAGATTGACAGCAGACTTATCCATAGAGACCTAGCAGGCCAGAAAGGGCTGGCATGATATATTCAGAGCATTAAATGAGAAAAATATGCAGCCAAGAGTACTATATCCAACAAGTGTGTCATTGAAAATAGAAGGAGAGATAAAAAGCGGGACACAAAACAGATAATCCTGTCATAAAATGGGAAGAAGACATGAACAGACACTTCTCCAATGAAGACATACAAATGGCTATCAGACACATGAAAAAATGGTCATTATCACTATCCATCAGGGAGATTCAAATTAAAACCACATTGAGATACCACCTTACACCAGTTAGAATGGCCAAAATTAGCAAGACAGGAAACAATGTGTGTTGGAGAGGATGTGGAGAAAGGGGAACCCTCCTATACTGTTGCTGGGAATGCAAATTGGTGCAACGACTTTGGAAAACAGTGTGGAGATTTCTTAAGAAATTAAAAATAGAGCTTCCCTATGACCTTGCAATAGCACTACTGGGTATTTACCCCAAAGATACAGGTGTAGTGAAAAGAAGGGCCATCTGTACCCCAATGTTCATAGCAGCAATGGCCACAGTCACCAAACCGTGGAAAGAACCAAGATGCCCTTCAATGGACAAATGGATAAGGAAGATGTGGTCCATATACACTATGGAGTATGACGCCTCCATTAGAAAGGATGAATACCCAACTTTTGTATCAACATGGATGGGACTGGAAGAGATTATTCTGAGTGAAATAAGTCAAGCAGAGAGAGTCAATTATCTTACGGTTTCACTTATTTGTGGAGCATAACAAATAACAGGGAGGACATGGGGAGATGGAGAGAAGAAGGGATTTGAGGGAAACTGGATGGGGAGTTGAATCAGGAGAGACTATGGACTCTGAAAAACATTCTGAGGGTTTTGAAGGAGTGGGAGGTGGGAGGTGGGGAGAGCCAGGGGGTGGGTATAATGGAAGGCACATATTGCGTGGAGCACTGGGTGTGGTGCAAAACAATGAATTCTGTTACACTGAAAAGAAATTAAATAAATTAAAAAATGATCAATAAAAATATTTTACTACAATCTATAATAATAATAATAATAATAATGATAATAATAATAAACTTGAAAAAAAAAGCTTCCAGGACAAACAAAAACTAAAAGAATTTTCAAACACCAAACCAGTCCTACAGGAAATATTGAAAAAGGTCCTCTAGGCAATGAGAGAGCTTAAAAGTCACATAGATCAGAAAAGAACAGAGACAATATACAGTAACAGTCACCTTAAAGGCAATACAATGGCACTAAATTCATATCTTTCAATAGTTATCCTGAATGTAAATGGGCTAAATGTCCCAATCAAAAGATACAGGGTATCAGAATGGATAAAAAAAAAAATAAGACCCATCAATATGCTGTCTATAAGAAACTCATTTTAGGCCCAAAGGCACCTCCAGATTTAAAGTGAGGGGGTGGAAAAAAATTTATCGTGCTAATGGACATCAAAAAAACCTGGGGTGGTAATCCTTATATCAGATAAATTAGATGTTAAGCCAAAGACTATAATAAGAGATGAATAATGACACTATATCATACTTAAAGGGTCTGTCCAACAAGAAGATCTAACAACTTTAAATATCTGCCCCTTACATGGGAGCAGACACTTATATAAACCAATTAATAACAAAATCAAAGAAACACATCAACAATAATATAATCATAGTAGGGGACTTTAACACCCCCTCTCAATGAAATGGACAGATCATCTGAGCAAAAGATTAACAAAGAAATAAAGGCTTTAAATGACACACTGGACCAGATGGACATTACAGATATATTCAGAAAATTCCATTGCAAAGCAACAGAATACACATTCTTCTCTAGTGCATATGGAACATTCTCCAGAATAGATCACATCCTGGGTCACAAATCAGGTCTCAACTGGTACCAAAAGATTGGGATCATTCCCTGCATATTTTCAGACCACAGTACTCTGAAGCTAGAACTCAATCACAAGAGGAATGTCAGAAAGATCTCAAATACATGGAGGCTAAAGAACATCCTACTAAAGAATGAGTGGGTCATCCAGGAAATTAAAGAAGAATTGAAAAAGTTCATGGAAAGAAATGAAAATGAAAACACAACTCTTCAAAAATTTGGGATGCAGCAAAGTTGGTCCTGAGAGGAAAGCATATAGCAATACAAGCCTTTCTCAAAAAACAAGAAATATCTCAAGTACACAACCTCACCCTACACCTAAAGATGCTGGGGAAAGAACAACAAAGAAAGCCTAAACCCACCAGGAGAAGAGAAGTCATAAAGATCAGAGCAGAAATCAATGAAATAGAAACCAAAAGAACAGTAGAATAAATCAAAGAAATTAGGCTCTGGATTTGAAAGAATTTGAAAGAATTAATAAGATTGATAAACCCCTGGCCAGAATTATCAAAAAGAAAAGAGAATTATGAAATTCAATTATCAAATTATCAAAAAGAAAAGAGAAAGGACACAAATTAATAAAATCATAAATGAAAGAGGAGAGACCACAACCAACATCAAAGAAATACAAACAATTATAAGAACATATTATGAGCAACTATATACCAGCAAATTTGACGATCTGGAAGAAATAGATGCATTCCTAGAGACCTATAAACTATCAAAACTGAATCAGGAAGAAATAGAAAACCTGAACTGACCCATAACCAGTAAGGAAGTTGGAGCAGTCATCAAAAATCTCCCCAAAAAACAAGAGCCCAGGGCCAGACAATTTCCTAGGGGAATTCTACCAAACATTTAAAGAAGAATTAATACTTACTTTCCCGAGACTGTTCCAAAAAATAGAAATGGAAAGAAAACTTGCAAACTCATTTTATGAGGCCAGCATTACCTTGATCCCCAAACCAGACAAAGACCCTATCAAAAAGAAGAATTACAGACCAATATCCTTGATGAACACTGATGCAAAACTTCTCACCAAAATACTAGCCAATAGGATCCAAAGGTACATTAAAAGGATTATTTTTTTCTTTTTTAAATATACTTATTTATTTGACAGAGAGAGGGATCACAACTTGGCAGAGAGGCATGTAGAGAAGGGGGAAAGCAGGCTCCCCGCTGGGCAGGGAGCCTAATGTGGGGCTCGATCCCAGAACCCTGAGATCACGACCTGAGCCAAAGGCAGAGGCTTTAACACACTGAGCCACCCAGGTGCCCAAAAGGATTATTCACCATGACCAAGGGGGATTTATTCCTGGGTTGCAAGGATGGTTCAACATCTGCAAATCAATCAGTGTGATACAATACATTAATAAAAGAAAGAACAAGAACCATATGATACTCTCAATTGGTGTTGAAAAAGCTTTTGACAAAGTACAGTATCCTTTCTTGATCAAAACTCTTCAAAGTGTAGGGATAGAGGGTACATACCTCAATACCATCAAAGCCATCTATGAAAAACCCACAGCGAATATCATTCTCAATGGGGAAAACCTCAGAGCTTTTCCACTAAGATCAGGAACACAGCAGATGTCCACTATCACTACTGCTATTCAACATAGTACTAGAAGTCCTAGCCTTGACAATCAGACAACAAAAAGAAATAAAAGACATTTGAATCAGCAAAGAAGTCAAACTCTCACTCTTTGCAGATGATATGATACTTTATGTGGAAAAGCAAAAGACTCCAATCCAAAATTGTTAGAACTTATACAGGAATTCAGTAAAGTGTCAGAATATAAAATCAGGGACGCCTGGGTGGCTCAGTGGGTTAAAGCCTCTGCCTTCAGCTCAGGTCATGATCTCAGGGTCCTGGGATCGAGCCCCGCATCGGGTTCTCTGCTCAGCGGGGAACCTGCTTCCCCACCCTCTCTGCCTTCCTCTCTGCCTACTTGTGATCTTTCTCTGTGTCAAATAAATAAATAAAATCTTTAAAAAAAGAATATAAAATCATTGCTCAGAAATCAGTTGCATTTCTACACACGAAGAACAAGACAGAAGAAATTTACAATTGTACCCCAAAACATAAGGTACCTAGGAATAAACCTAACCAAAGAGACAAAGAATCTGTACTCAGAAAACTATAAAGTACTCATGAAAAGAAGTTGAGGAAGACACAAAGAAATGGAAAAACTTTCCATGCTCATGGATTGGAAGAACAAATATTGTGAAAATGTCTATGCTACCTAAATGTCTATGCTACCTAAAGAGATCTACACATTTAATGCAATCCCTATCAAAATACTATCAGTTTTTTTCAAAGAAATGGGACGAATAATCCTAAAATTTATATGGAACAGGAAAAGACCTTGAATAGCCAGAGGAATGTTGAAAAAGAAAGCCAAAGCTGGTGTCATCACTACTCCAGACTTCAAGCTCTATTACAAAGCTGTAATCATCAAGACAGTACGGGACTGGCACAAAAACAGACACATAGATCAATGGAAGAGAATAGAGGGCCCAGAAATAGACCCTCAACTCTATGGTCAACTAATCTTCGACAAAGCAGGAAAGAATATCCAATGGAATAAAAACAGTATCTTCAATGAATGGTGTTGGGAAAATTGGACAGCCACACACAGAAGAATAAAACTAGAGCATTTCCTTATAGCACACACAAGAATAGACTCAAAATGGATGAAAGACCTTAATGTGAGATAGGAATCCATCAAAATCCTTGAGGAGAACATAGGCAACAACCTCTTCGACCTCAGCCACAGTGACTTCTTCCTAGAAACATCACCAAAGGCAAGGGAAAGGGAAGCAAGGGCAAAAATGAACTATTGGGGGGCACCTGGGTGGCTCAGTGGGTTAAGGCCGCTGCCTTCGGCTCAGGTTGTGATCCCAGGGTTGTGGGATCGAGCCCTGCATCGGGCTCTCTGCTCTGCGGACAGCCTGCTTCTTCCTCTCTCTGCCTGCCTCTCTACCTACTTGTGATCTCTGTCTGTCAAATAAATAAATAAAAAATCTTTAGAAAAAAAAATGAACTATTGGGACTTCATCAAGATCAAAAGTTTTTGCACAACAAAGGAAACAGTCAACAAAACCAAAAGACAGCTGACAGAACAGGAGAAGATATTTGCAAATGACATATCAGATAAAGGGCTAGTATCCAAAATCCATAAAGAATTTATCAAACTCAACACCCAAAGAACAAATAATCCAATCAAGAAATGGGCAGAAGACATGAATAGACATTTCTGCAAAGAAGGCATCCAAATGGCCAAAAAACACATGAAAATTTGCTCAAAATCACTTAGCATCAGGGAAAATCAAATCAAAAGCACAATGAGATACCACCCCACATCAGTCAGAATGGCTAAAAGGCTAAAATTAATAAGTTGGGAAATGACAGATGTTGGAGAGGATGTGGAGAAAGGGGAACCCTCCTATACTGCTGGTGGGAGTGGCTGCACTCTGGAAAACAGCATGGAGGTTCCTCAAAAAGTTGAAAATAGAGCTACCCTATGACCCAGAAATTGCACTACTGGGTATTTACCCTAAAGATATAAAGGTAGTGATCTGAAGGAGCATGTGTACCTGAATGTTTACAGCAGTAGTATCTGCAATAGCCAAACTATGAAAAGAGCCTAGATGTCCATCAACTGATGAATGGATAAAGAAGATGTGATATATATATACACATATATATGTATATATACATATATATGTACACAATGGAATACTATGCAGCCATCAAAAGAAATGAAATCTTGCGATTTGCAATACCATGGATGGAACCAGAGGTTATTACGCTAAGTGAAATAAGTCAATTAGAGAAAGACAATTATCATATGATCTCTGTGATATGAGGAATTTGAGAGGCAGGGAGGGTGGTTTGGTGGGTAGGGAAGGAAAAAATGAAACAAGATGGGATCGGTAGGGAGACAAACCATAAGAGACTCTTAATCTTACAAAACAAACTGAGGGTTGCTGGGGGGAGGGGAGGAGCGATAGGGTGGTGGGGTTATTGGGGAGGGTATGGGCTATGGTGAGTGCTGTGAAATGTGTAAACCTGATGATTCACGTACCTGTACCCCTGGTGTAAATAATACATTATATGTTCATGAAAATAATTTTTATAAAAAAGGAACAAGTACGTATGTAACCACCACAATAGGTATTGGGGATTAGTAACAGATATAAAACACTCACTCCTGTTTTTAAGATGTGGTGTGATAAGAGCTATGATGGGTGCAAGAACATTTCTCAGTGGGAATTCATCACAAGAGCACCCAGTTCCCAGTAAAGGTGAGAAGGGAAGGCTTCCTGGAGGAGGGGGATGGTGAGTTAGTGCTAGGCACACAAACTTATTAACGGTAGCAGTCGGGAAGTTAAGGAGGTATGTAATGCAGAAATGGTGCCCATCATAACCACTTGTGTACCTGTGACAGAACTACATAGGCATTTCTAGCAACTAAACACATTTATACACAACTTGAAACAAAAACAAAAAAATGTGGGCCGGATGAGATCTGGGAGCTGTAGAGATGTGGCCTGACTTAGAGTCTGTCAGTTGGAGAAGGAGGCACAGAGGCTCAGAGGGAAGACCTGGGGCAAGGGAGCTGGCAGGGCTCAGAACAGCCCACTGAGTCTCTGCTAGAGCAAGAGGAGATGGGACAGGTCCTTATCCACACATGCTGTCCTGGGAGACCAGCCCCTCCCCTGGCACAGGTGACCTTGGGAATGCTTCTCTGATATGGTGAGTTTGGGCCCTGTTTTGCCACTTGATATTCCATGACTAGCCTCTAAGACTTGATTTTCCCTTTAGCTTAAAAGCTGAGGGACTCCTTTGGTCCTTACCTACTAGTCTTTTTCTGAAACTTGATTTTTGCTGTGTGAAAGAGAACATCAAAGAGAGGAACTGGGGTTCAGATTATTTGACACACTTCAATCGTTCTGGCAGTCTAGAATCCTCATCTGTGAGCTTGAAGTGAATATGGGCATGTCAAATTTATGGATGCTTGCCTCCCGAGGAAGACAGGGGTCCTGCCCTGAGCCCCCACTTCATCTAAAGGGGAGAGGCTGGGCTCTGCAGGACATGGGTGGTTGTGGGAGGTGACACCTGTTCTCACTCCAAACTGTCCTTTTCACCAACATTTGAATTCTACCAGACTTGACCAAGCTCTGCTATTCCTTTTTTTAAAAATATTTTTTATATAAACATATAATGTAACCCCACCACCCTCTCCCAACATCCCTCCCCTCCATCCCCCTCAGTTTGTTTTATGACATTAAGAGTCTCTTTTGGTTTGTCTCCCTCCCGATCCCACCTTGTGAGAGCATCACAAAACATATGTTCTGGCATTTTCTCACCAGCGGTGATTTCCTCGGGAGCTTTAAGCTAATCCCTTGGCCCAGGCTGACATAAAGGGAGCTCAGCCTCCAATGGCGGGAAGCAGTGGCTCCCAAGGAAATCACATCTGTGCTCTCCAAAGACTGCACATCTGTGCTCTCTCCCTTTGGCTATGACACTTCCTTGTTTCAGGAAATGACTTGTTCCCCACCCCCCCCAACAAGCCCAGATCTTGCATCCTCGGCCAATGCCCGCTTCTGCCTACTTTCCAAGAACTGTTATCTCTTTAGGAAAGACAGGTGCTCTATCATTTCAGTTTTCTTAGACAACCCCTTTTCCAGTCCCTTCTTTGGCTTTATTTGTGCATATTTTCTGGCTCTCATGATGGCTGTGCCAGGAGAAGCCACAGATGGTGACAGGCCCAACCTCGGGCTCCTAAACCAGTTTTGAGTGGCCATCTTAAGTTTCCAATAGTCTGTGAAAAGGTCAAATTCAGAGGAAAAGAGTATTTAGTCTTCTTCCTGGTTTTAGCATTTGACACCCAAATTTCTCCGAAGATTATATGCTGGTGAGGAAGACATGGCCGCAAATGAACTTCCAGGCTTTGTTCTGTTCCCTGAATGAAAGCCTAGAGAAAGAACACTCAGCCATTTTCACTGTATGTCACACCTGAAGAAATGATGAGAATATGTCTCCTCTACCCGTCACTTGGTGCTATGTAGTTTTTAAAGGATGTGACATGGAGAAGAGGGACTGGACACACCTTTTATCGTGCTGTCTATAAGACATGATGCATGGCCTGCATGATAGAGCAGCAGGAGTCCTTAGTTTGCACCTGGTGGCTCAGGCACTGCTGGTGGTGTAGAAGCTTTACTATTTTGGTAAGGGTATGAGGTGTGGACCCCTCACAGGCAACAGACTCTCCATAAGTCTGTTAAAAAAAAAGTCCTCAGTCCCCTGTTCCATGGAGGAGAAATGAGGTCAATGTCAAGATAAGCATGCTCACTGTCTGTATGCTGGGGAAGTCTCCCAGGGTCAAGGACTGGTAGTGACAAATAGGCCGGCATGCAGGTGCATCGGGCATTGTCCAAAAAGATATAGGAGAGGTAGAGGTTAAAGTATGTGAGGAGCGCCCATGTTTGTCAAGAAATTAGTCTGAACGCTCTTTTTAAGGCAACAAGCCGAGGAAGGATAATAGGAAGGAGGTCTACCTGAGGCTCTGTTTCTCTCTTGAGCTGTATTGTGAAGGATTTAACATGGTAGCGGAGAGCTGGTCTGAGCACTGAGGAGTAAAACATTAAATATATCCCTTGTCCTGGATTCCCCCCAATATATTCATCATTGACATAGCTGTCCCATGGCACTGAGAAGGGACCTCGTCCCTGCCTCCCTGCTCAGGGAACCCTGGTGCTCTTTCCTGCCCCCTGGAGCTGCCTCTGGTCACCTTGGTAGCCTGAGAGCAAATCTAGAGGAGGGTGACATGTGTGCCTGAGGCAGGAACTGGCCTCACAATAGCCTCCGGCTCACTCCTATCAGGACCCGGAGACAGATTAGTTAGTATCCAGTGGGGAAAGAGGAGGAGGCTTTTCTTAGCAGTCAGGAAGATAAAGGCCAGTTACTAGGAAAAGGCCAAGACAAAACTTTCTTTATTTGGAGTTATTTAAACTTCTCTAGTCTCCCATAAGAATATCATTTTTTGTTGTGGTTATGTTTGCAGTTTGTTACAGACCTGGAGGAATGGAAACAATTTCCTGGCACCAGGGCTGGCTTTCCATCTCCCCTCTCCCTAATGATGATGGTGGCTGCCCTTTATGGGGCCATACATTGCATATGGATTGCCTGTACTTCTCATAAAACCTTCCCAAGTATTGCCATCAGAGAAATGAAGAGACTTTCAGGTTAAATCCAATGATAAGCTCGTAAATGTTTACAAATGGTCATTGATTATTGAATCTATATCATTAATAATATATTGTGCTAGGAGCTCTGCATGCATTCTTAGTTTCTTCTTCCCAGTTAACCTACAAAGTAGGTTCAATTATTTCCATTTTACAGGTGTCAAACAGAAATCCATAAAGGTAGAGTAACTCAGCTCTTATACCTATTAGCAACTAGGTCCAGGATACAAACACATATTCGTCTGGCCGCAAAATCCATTTTCTGACCATCCAGACAATGCAATATTTAGAAAAAATTCTGTATAACTCCTCTCATTGCTAAATAAATCTGATATTTCAGGCTTCTAAAAACGGACAGAGTCCATGTTAGTACTATAAATTACTACCTGTACTTTGGAGAAAAAAAGAGTGCATTTGTTTAAATTTGAAATGATACATAAATGGATATATCAAATATTATAGGTAAAGATAATTTAGGGGTCCCTGGGGGGGCACTGTCAGTTAAGCATCTGACTCTTGGTTTCTGTTCAGGTCATGATCTCAGGGTCTTGAGATGGAGCCCAGCGTCAGGCTCCAAGCTCAGCGAGGCAGCTGCTGAAGTTTCTTTGTCCTTCTCTCTCTGCTCTTCCCCATGGGTGCTCACTTGCACTCTCTCTTTTTCTGTCTAAAATAAATAAATAAATCTTTAAAAATGCAATCATAATAAAGTAAGAATAATGCATAATACTTTGTAGGCAGGTTTGTTTGATGTTAATACATACACTGTGTTAGCTGGGTGCCCAAGGACACTCTATATGACTGGGGTGTGACTGAAAAGTGACTGAAGAAGGGGCCTTTCCAAGGCTGTGGGCAAGGTTAAGCCCACCTAGCAGGAATGGTGAAGCTTCCTAGGGATAGGCATGGCACAAAGAGTCCATGATTCCTGGGCTTGAAGTTTCAAGAGGAGGGAGTAGTTCCTGAAAGTGTAACTGTAGGACAAGGCCCCCTGACATGAGATGAGGCATGAACAGGGGACTATAGGCATTCACAGCCCACAGAAAGAACCAGAAAATGAACATGGGAACCTCAATCTCCTGCCATACTCAGGGATCCTTTGGGATTTCCCATTGTTCTTACCACCCCCATATCACCCCCAAGAGGTCATGATGCAAGTAAAGCTCCTCAGGGCATAGGAAAGTGTGGACGGGGGTAGAAAATGGACTTCAAAGGACCAGCAAAGGACATTCAACACAATATCTACTCTCCTGGTTGGTGGTTATAGCAGAGTAAAGGTTAGGTATTATCCTTAGTGTACAACCCTGGAATCAGAATATATCTGCCTCGACCTGTTTACTGGTTGTAAACAACAGACACTGCCCTTAGCTCTGTTTTGGAAGAGATTTCCCCAGGATAGACCCTGAATAAAGAATACAGGTGTGGGTGATGTTTTATAAAAGGGTTCCCAGTTAGGGCTGTCAGATAAAATACAGGACACTCAGTTAAGTTTGAATTTGAGATAAGCAGCAAATACATTTGTGGTATAACTATATCTCAAATATCCCATCAGACATAAATATACTGAAGATAAACGAAATGAAACAAAAGAAAACAACAACAACAAAGGACATACAAACTTTGTTTTCCTTTTTAAGACCCAGAAAACAAAACAAAACAAAACAAAACAAAAACAAAACAGTAAGGAAATGGTTGAACCATGAAGGGCACAGGGAAGAGCCCAACAAGGCTGCACTTGCCTAAGTCCCAGACTCAGCTTAATCAGGAAGGGAGCTCTGGAATATGGATCATGCCTCAGAGTCAGTCCCTCATCCTTGCAAAGGGACTGGGCTCCTGCTCTCTCCCATCACACCAGTCAGTCATTGAGGATGGGCTCTGCATGTGGGGCAGGTGCTATGAGGCAGGGCAGTGGGAGATGTCTAGTTCCACTCTCAGAAACTTCTGGATCTTCCTCACAGCTGCTGATGTGGCTCTAGTGTCCAAGGCATTCCCCAGAAAGTCACACATGCCATGAATTAATGTCAGTGACAAAGAAACTGAGGGGTGAATGCACAGATCTGGTAAAAAGGATAGGAAGAGAAACAATCATGGCCATCCAGTGTCCACTACAATATCTTAAGCAAAATGGAAATTTATTAAAATGTTTCAGGAAACTCACAGTAGGAACTAGAAAATGGAGGCCACAACCAGTTGTTTCTGGAGGCTATGCTTTTGGAGTGTTGGCCTTCCCTTTGGATTATCCTGGGCTAGCTGTCTCTGCCACTGTGGTTCTCAACTCACCAAACCAGGAGAAGATTCTAACTGGCCCCACTAAGTTGCAATGCACCCTCCATCCCTCCGGACAGCTGCCCTCAAATAGAGCATCTGGTGCTAATACCAAGTGATGGCCAGATGTAGGCAGCCAAGTAATGAGAAACACTGGAAACCCACCCACACACACGTGCAGAAAGCAGACATCATTTTTCCACACTATAAGTGACAAAAATCAGAGAAAGGAATAAATAATTTAATGATATTTTTCATGAAATTTTCATTGAGTAGTTACCATGTGTTTTCCAGAATCATCTATTTCTAGCTTTGTGACAATTGTCCACAGAGCATTTCAGATGAAAATCAGAGCATACTACTGTTTAGTGTTCTGCAAAGTCCTCTCACATCTGGAACACATGATGTGCTCTACACGCTCTTGTCACCGAGAGCATCCTGTCCCTTCTCCCACCCTGATTCGTACAACATCCAGGCTTGTTTGGCTGCAGATGTTCCTGACATTTTGCTCTCATTTGAACCAATTAAGACCATTCCCAACCTCACTCCTTGATATTTTCTTTGCCCAAAACATTCTTCCTCAGAATATCTGCATGATTATTATTTTATCACCTTATTTAGGCATCTGTTCATTTCTCATCTCCACAGAGCTGTCCTTCCCACAAGAGCAGCTTCTACCCCCATTATCTCTATCCTCTTATCCTGCCTTATTTTTGCTCACAATTAGTATCATTCAGGCTATAACATGTATTTATTTTCTTGCTCTCATTCTCACACACACACACACACACACACACACACACACACACACACAATGGTGGATCATGTATTTATGAACATTTCCAAGATGACAAGTACTTATTTTGCTATGTTCATTGCTGGTACCCAGGCCCTAAAACAAAGTCTGGCACATAAAGGATGTTTGAAATATTAGTTGAAATGAAAAAGACAAGGAAGGAATGAAGGAAGGAAGGAAAGAAAGAAAGGAGGAAGAAAGGAGAAATGGAAGGAAGGAGGGTTGGAGGGAGGGAGAAAGGAAATTCAAGACTGATAGATGAAGAGAGTGGTAAGATATCAAGAACCTTGCCCACATCTTTCTGCTCCTCTCTTTCCTTTCCTTTTCTTTTTTCTTTTCTTTTTTTTTCTTTTCTTTTCTTTTCTTCTCTCTCTCTCTTTTAAGATTTTATTTGACACAGAGAGAAAAAGCACAAGCAGGGGGAGCAACAGAAGGAGAGGGAGAAGCAGACTCTCTGCTTAGCAGGGAGCCGGACTTGAGTCTCGATCCCAGGACCCCGGGATCATGACCTGAGCTGAAGACAGACGGTTAACTGACTGAGCCACCCAGGTGTCCCTTCCTGCTCTTTTCCAAATGACTGCCTCACCTTCTTGCTTAAGTGAAAACGTGTCTCTCTTTAGAGAAGGCTGCAGCCCTCAGAAGAGGAAGGGCTCCCTTACCTTACAGCCAGGTATACATGGGCATGCCAATCTTATGATTATTTCTCATACTCCCTGGAAAAGCCTACTTTAGATTTCTGGGGGGTCACACCATCCAGCCAGGCCCTCGCTCACTCCCCTTTTTGTAAATGTGATCTTGAACACTGAGCCTCTAGTTTGGACTCATGGTCTTTCTCCCCTTATAAGACACTATCTTTATTTCATCAGTAGCAGTTTCTTGAGTCAATAACACAGTGTCAGCAGATTCTGAAGCTTAAGATGCCATGGACTGATGGTGCTTTAATAGAGCAAGAAATAGAAACCTTAATTAAGGAGAATGCAGATACCACATCTGATTTACTAAGCAGCCTGGGCCATGTATGGGCAATCCTGACTACCAATAAGATGTGTTATGAGCCATATAATATTGGCATTAAAGAGCAGAAGTCTGAAAATTTGGGGAGCAGGTAAAACACTATATACTTTTAAAGTATTACTATAATCCCTAGAATATTAAATGGGATATGAAAACCATAATTCAGAGAGAGTTTGCTACATTGGGATATACTATTAAAGAAAGAATGGATTTTTTTTTTTTTAAAGATTTCATCCATTTATTTGACAGACAGAGATCACAAGTAGGCAGAGAGGCAGGCAGAGAGAGAGGAAGGGAAGCAGGCTCCTTGCTAAGCAGAGAGCCCGATGTGGGGCTTGATCCCAGGACCCTGAGATCATGACCTGAGCCGAAGGCAGAGGCTTTAACCAACTGAGCCACCCAGGCGCCCCAGAATGTGGATGTTTAACGTACGCACTGAGGTATATTTTTATTTTTTTTTCCTATGAATTCAGATTGTTAAAAGTCATTAAAATAAAAGTTGAGTGATGTGTCACGCTCTCTCTTGACCACTGGTTTACAGCTGTGATCCTGCTCCTGGGAGGCCAGGCAATTGTTGTAGAAAGGAGGGCTCTCGCAGTGATATACAGTAGGCCTGGTCTTTCCCATTCTTATTTAAACTAGACACGATAATGTGATTTGGTTTGATCAATAACAATGAACAGAACTTCCACAAGTCACTTCAACAACGAAGCTCTGCAAGTCAGTGGATAATTTGCTTCCTTCCCTTCACCTTGTTTGCTTCTCATGCTTGTTAGATGGGGCCTCCATCTTCTTGGGTCATGGGGACGATAGTGAGACAAAGCCCCTGTTGGCCTTGAGGTGTAACTAATCAACTTGGCTTTAGTAAGTCACTGGGTTGGGGTTGTTACCACAGCATAAACCTGCTTACTCTGACTACTACAGAGATTGGCAGCTAAGATCAGAAGAGAGAATTATGGCAAATTAGACGATTTCATTATAGATTGTGTGAGTTCTAGCGTAGAATGATGGGGTGGTAAATGTGGTTCTTATACTCATGATTGGGAGAGAGGAATCAAACCTAAATAAGCAAGTCCACGAAAGAAAATGCTATAAAATAAAGTTTTGAGGGACGGGATCAAATCCAGGAATCAACACTTATTTATGAGAATATGGAAGGCGATGAGAACCAGGTATCTGTTTTCCTAAGTTCAGAGGATGGCCTGGAAACGTCTCCTGGATCGGAGAAGGCTCTAAGCCGTTATCTGCCTTGGTTAGTCTCATATTAGGTAGGAAATAAAACAAACGAGACAATGATGACAACGGTGATACTTGAATGCATGTTGAGTGTGTTTTAGATTTACAGTCCACAGGAGACCACGACTGCTAAGGGAACTGACATGAATTTTAAATCGTCATTAGTCCTACTGATATTATAGTGTGGGAATACTGCAGAGCCACATGCAATAGGACTGAGGACACAGCATAATCCCACACAAGCGGAATAACAGGGAATACAGATGCTCCAACGTAGCGTGAGTGAAGGTAGTACAGGTTCAGTGCAGGCTGAGTATCGAGCTCCCATCCCACAATGGTCACTTCCTGCTGGAATGACCTCGGGTAAGCTGTCTAATTTCTCTGCACATCAGTTTCTTCATCTTTCAAATTAGAAGAATGCCCACCTGGAATATAACATTTCCCAGTAAATGTTAACTATATGTACCCAAATAAACAGTTTTAAGGCCGTGCCTGGTAACGGGAACTGAAAGGGCCTTGGAGCCTGATCAATTTGTGGGCAGCACCAGCGGGATCGTGTCTGTGCCTGCAATAGAAAGGGGACAGTCATCTAGACGTTTCGTAGTTCTGGTTTTTATAAGTGGGGAAATTTCTGGTACTACGCCTATTGCCTGCAGCTCAACATCAGTATGTCACTGGATCAGACCTCCAGGACCTTCTCAAAGGGCTCCTTGATTATTGGGGGGGATCCTTGGAGGTCACAGGCTCCTCGAGTGAGGCTACCACTCTGCACTCACCCCCTACTTCTCCTCTGCTGCCCATTTCCCCCTGTTGTCTGCTTCCGAGTTGTTTGGATGAGACACTGGGGCCAGGAATATTGAACTAGCTCAGGTTGCTCTCAGGCCATGAGGTTTGGAAGGTCTTCCTTTTGAAAAAAGAAAACTCATAGTAATGATCCTTCTTTTCTGTATTCTTTAGTTCTGAACAATGAATGAACAAAGAAGACTGATATTCAATTTTTAAAATGTTACTAAATTTGATAAAAGCTTTCAGTAGAATCAGAACTAAAATCTGCACTCACCAAGGAGCAACATCCCCCCCGCCCCAGTTCATACCCTGCTTCGCTGCTTTAAACATTGAACATGAAAACTGCGAGCGTTCACCAAGGAGGCCAGAGCTAGGCACGAACACACTTAACTATCCTTGTTTTTTCAATCTCTGTGCGATCACAGGTCACCATGATTCTGCTCTAATGTGGAAACACGTGGCAGGTACCACAGGGCAAGAGACCCAGACCTCGCCCAAAGTGCGCTCAGATGAGTGCGGACCTTCACCAACTTCTTGAAGCAAACCCGTGCCGCTGAGCCCACCTGCAGGTCAGAGTCTGAGTCAGTCCTTGAGCATCCGAAGGACTGACCTGTGTGTAGAATGCAGAGTTTATTTAAAGGTCGTAAGAATTAGAGTCGTAAGAATGTGCTAATTTGAAGCAAATACACGTGTGCGAATGTGTGTGGTGTGAGGTGCTGTGTGTGTGCCCAGGAGTCCAGCAGGTGTAGTCACTCTGCAAGACTCGAATCAAGAGTTTCTTCATTTGTTTGTTTCAAGGAAGAGTGTCTTGTCACTGACATCGTTACAAATTTCTGTTCATGGTGATTCTAAGGCAGGCTGACATTTGGTCAGACTCATTACATTTCCCCTACATTTTCCAAGATAATGAAGCCCCTCGTGGCCCACCTTCAAGACCAACCACACCACTGCTCTGCCTTCAGTATCTGCTTGTCCTGAATTTCCTTTTTGCAGGGTCCTGGCCCCCGTACGGATTTCCTGCTGCTGGATGGAGAAACATGTTCTCCTCTTGGTGCCTCATTTGGTCCTGGGCCTGGCAAAATCAGACAAACGGCCAGGGAGTCTGAAAATCTCTCCAGAATATTTGCCACTGTGTGACCAGTGCTATCCAGCTCACGGGGAAGTGACAGAAGTCAGAGGTTACACTGTCCCACACTCCTTCTGCCCTATATCGGCTCCTTGTGCCTCTGAAATCTCCATCATGCAGTTAGAGACACATGTCTCTGTGCACAGGAGAGATGGTACTAATTCATGTGTGCGGAGTGCACTGGGTAGGAGGGTGCATCCGGGGTGGAGAGAGGATTCCGATGCAGCAGAAACCCTCGTGGTGTCAGGAGCTTCTGTGACATCAACATTGTTGTGCCAACCCCCCAGGTGGATAAAGCAGAACGAAATCCATATGATGCATGCATGCATGTCTACAGGTATGTGTATATATAGACATGCATACAGAAGGACTTAACTCATTTGCTTTCCCTCCAAACATCTGATTACATAAAAAAGAATGATAAGGAAAAAGTTACGGAGAAATCAACAAGCTAATTCATGGCATTGCTGTCACATAGATACCAAGCACAGCAGCTGTCAGAACTATGATAAGAAGGTGACTTTGCTACCAAGACAGAAGGGCTGTCCTCCTCCTCCTTCTTCACCCCATGCCTACCTTTCTTTGGTTGTTATTCAGCTTCAAAACCCCCCAATTCCACACATAATTGACTGCAGTTTTAGAGTTTTCAAAGAAAAGCCTTCTGGACACAATTTTTCATTAATTTATTTTTAGCTAGAGAGAAACAGGTGATAACCTTTAAAAATAAGTAAATGGAACAGCTGAAAAAAAAAAAAAACCCAACCCACACATGCAAGGGAAATGAATTAGTTATTTTCCTTTTTTACTGTTCTCCTGAAAGTTTAACATTTTGTTCTGTGATTTTTTTTTTGTCTTGTTAAACATCCCCAAAAGACATTGTACCATAAAATTCAAGAAAGAAATAGAGTTTCTCATTAAACTTGGCACCTGAGATAAAGTCTTGGGGGAACTCGGGACAAAATCAGTGTCTACCTGAGACATGCTATAAAAGACTAATAGTTTGAGCCATAGTTCAAAAATATATCTTAGAAGAGACATTTGAATTAAATTCCCTAATATAACGTTATTGAGAGCTAATATGTGCTATGCCTCTTAAAAAAATTGGACAAATTCCCCATCCCTAAGAGATCTTTTGTCTGGGAGGGTCGTAGGATGGGATGGATCTGGTGGTGGCTGGAAGATCTTTACGTAATTATCTCACCTAATTCTCTCTGCAACGCTGAGATGGTGATGGCTGGCCTTGTCCTTGTTTTGTTGTTGGGAGACTAATGTCCAGAACTGTGAGGGAAGTAGGTCTAAGACACCACACAGCTCATTGGTAGTTTGGGTTGGATTCAATGAGCTAGAAGAAGAGACACATAAATTGCTGTGGGCTTCCTGAGGAAGGACAGATGATATTTTCTTGTTGCGGGAGTGGCAGGAATGAACACTGCATGGAAGGCGATTTAGACAGAGGTCAGAGGAAAGGGTTTGCTAAGGAAGCCGGGGAGGGGAGTTGTGGGTGGAGAAGAAAGTATAAGGGGAGGGAAGAGTGGTACCCAGGGAAGGAGTGGCCTGAGGGCAGGGATGGGCTGCGTAGGGTCCACAGTGTTCGAGGGGATAGTAAGACTGGAGCATGGAGGGGTCGGTCTGGTAAGTTCATGCAGAGCCAAAGTCAGAGTCTGAAGAAATTACAATTATTTTAGGCAACAACAAACCACTGGAGTTTATGACCTAAACAGGGGTGTGGTCAGTATTGGCTTGGAGTGTCAATCTGTTGCAATGCATGAGAAGCTCTCAGGTGGAAAATCCCCTAAACAGCTCCATGGGAAATGCCGTGGAACATTCTGGAAACAGGAGATGTGGGTTGCATTCTATCTACTGGAAAAAATAACTGATGTTTGCTGAGTCTGTCCCATAGTCTTGCTTTACCTGTCCTTCCAAGCCGTTCCAAATCCCATGAAAACATAGGAAGTCTGGGAAATGCATTCTTCTTGTTTGTCGAGGCCGGAAATAGAGTAATCTGCTGAACATACAATATTGGTTTTGCCAGCAGAGGTGTGGAGGGTGACACAGAGCTTCAGCAGGAAGGGCTGGGTGTGGCAGAGACGGCTGACACTTCTCAGTCCTAAGCTTCCTTAGGACTTGTGGGGGACGGGTTTACCAGCCCCTTGATGCAGTACAGATATGATCTAGAAATGGGGTGAACTGCTCGGTAAAGTGTGCTGGCCAAGATAAGGTGAGACCCATACCACAGAACAGTTAAGGATGGGTTTGTAAAAAAATGTATCACCCACCTCCATTAATAGGTAAAAAAATTTAGTAAAGAAATTAATAGGTAAATAGAATTTAATTAATTAAATTAACTAATAGGTAAATAAAATTTAGTAAAACAAGGAAACAAGCTCTGTTGAATGAAACCACCAATGTGCCAATGTACATTGGCAAACAGTTCCCGTGAGAGGCATTAGGATGGCCCTGCTAAGAACGATGGAGACGTCACATGCATCAGGCAATAGTCCACCCTCGTGAGAAGCCTAGATTCTGGAGTCAAACAGGGCATTTCCTCCCAGCCCTTGGTTTGGAAACTGACAACCTTCAGCCACTGCTCTGGGTCAGGTGCTTTAAATGTTAAACATAACATTTGAAAGTGCAGATTATTAGATATTTTTGTTTAAATGGGGACAAGGGTCTAATATGTTTCCTGGGGAGACAGAGATAGTAATGGGAGACACCAGATTTCGTCATGAAATCCCCGGGTTGTGTGAGCATTCTGTTTTTGGCTTTGGCAGGTGAATTGTTAAGGTAATTTCCGAAGTTTTAATCTCATTTCAAAAGAATGGGGATAATGCATTTTAAAGATAATTTTATTTTATTTTTTTCAGTGTTCCAACATTTTTTTTTAAACAAAGGCATACTCTTTTTATGAGACTGTTGCCATGGGGGAGTAAAAGAGTAAATCTAGAAAGTGCTCTTAAAAGAAAAAAAATCATGCTGATTCTTTCTGCTAACTTATTTCCAGATAATTTCCCTTTTTAGGTATTTTAGTTTATGAATTAGGTTCCCGATAAATATTGTCATGACTTTTTATTCCGCAGTAGCAGAGACAGATTACGCATCCCTACCCTGGAGGGGCCTGGTGGCGGTAGAATGTATTTCTCTTATAGCTTGACCTCGGGCTCGGCCACTGGCTCACGCGGCCAAAAGCTGAGGCTTCGAACATGTGTGTGTGTGTGTGTGTGTACTCGCCCCTGCCTTTTTGTCCCTCTCTCATTACCATGAAAAGATCATGTCATGTTTTGTTGGTGATTTCATAAGAACAAGACAAATGGGTAAACCTGGACCCAGTTTACAGCCGAGACATATGTCAAAACCCAGCTGAGTCACCAACACGGAAGGCGGAAATCACTGCTTTCCCTTCACAAGCCACTGGGTGTGGCCATGGCTGGTGTTTAGCATATGGCTGCAATAGCTAGCCAGAAGGATAAGTTGTATGTCCTGGGGTCATGCCTGTTGCAGAGACGGTATCTGTGTACTTTTTCTCCCCAAAATAGCATCTACCTGAAGAAGGGAACATTTGTGTCTTCCTATCCATGCTACCTCTTTCTTTTACCATTTTTTACCCAATGCCTGCAAAGTGTCACGGATTGTATTAGATGCCGTGGCCACTAGGACTAAGTAGAGTTTGTTTGATTTTCTAGAATCTTGCCAACTCTATTCACCAATTCTATTCACCAGGAAGGCACAACTATGATATTTTTAAAACTTGGCCTCGAGGAAACTGCTTATACTGGCCTGAATCCTCGGATTGCTTTGGTCATCCGAAGAGGATGACCAAAAGAGAGGACAAGGACCTAGGTCCTGGTGAAGAAGCTTGGCCCCACCCCAGAGCTGCACATGGATGTCCTAGACAGAGAAGCGTGGATCCCCGGCAAATGAGACCACGGAGCCCGCTCACATCCAGCTCTGAGTGTGCAGAGCGCAGCTGGGATTCAGTGGGGCATGAACACGAACACGGGAATGCAGATGAACTGAGAAATTGGGCTGATGCTTACATCTTAACTTACCGCAAAGTTAAATTGAAGCAACAGCAAATACATTTTCTTGAGGAAACTGTTAATCAGCATCTCTGTGCTTCCACTTCTGAGTTGACATGTCTCAGCTGCTACCTGGTTCTTCTCCCCAGCCCCACTTTCCCATGCAGAGGGAGCTCCTGCTCCACACTCCTGAGGCTTTGCTTAGCGCTCAGCAAAAACCCACTGAGTAATTAAGCAGCCCGATTAAGCCATTCACCTCATTGTGTTTGATTCTGACTAGTTGAGAAATGCATCTCTTTTCTTGGTGGGCAGGTAGGACAGGGAGGAGAAAGATAGATAGATAAACAGACAGATAGATGGATGATGGATAGACCAATCTATATAGATCTACGGAAGTACCTGTCTTTTGTTTTGTATATAAAAGAATAACAATGCTTTATTTCTGATTGTTATACCAAGTCACATTATGACTGCTTTGTGAAAGCTTGAAACAGATGGCTCAATAAAAAAACATAGGAATGGGCTCAGCTGGTTAAGCATCTGACTCTTGTTTTTGGCTCACGTCACGATCTCAAGATCATGAGTTCAAGCCTGGCATCGGGCTCCCCATTCAGCAGGGGTCCTGCTTGAGGCATTTCTTTCCCTCCTTTCCCCTTCCCTCCCCCACCACTCGCACATGCTTAGTCTCTTTCTCTAAAATAAAATAAATAAAATCTTTAAAAAAAAAAAGTAGGAGTGGAAAAAAAAAAGAAGACAAGAGATGGATAAGGTTTGAAAGGAAAACAAATTTCTTTCCAAAAGAGGTTTTTATTTTAAGTTTTGTTGCAGTTCATTTTCTGTCCAGAGCATTGTGTGATGAGTAGAACTAATAGGGAAATGAGTAAGTAGGTAAGAAAGTAAATAAATAAACAGTGTTTTCAAACACAATTATAAAGTAAGACATTAATACTAAAATAAACTGGAACTAATATCAGCTGTGCTTCTCCTCTTCCCATTATGCCCTCAAACTAGAAACTAAATTACACTGTACTCTTTAATCTCTGGCACTGTCCAAATTGAGGGAAGCAATTTAGAAAGGCTCATGCATAATTTATTAAAGGTTCCCTGTGTAGTGTATTTGCCCTAATTCAATAACATCACACTATTATAATTTGACTTTTAATATATTATGGTTATTTATTAAATTTTTAATTAGCCTCAGAATTGCTTTTAGCAGACTCTAAAATCCATTTTAATAACAGAACTGGACAAAATGAACTACTTTAAGTCTCTGTGTCTTTATGAAAATCTTTGGAAATTACACTCCACACGCAAGTGTGAATACACACATTCCCATGCACATCTGTGCACACACACACACACACACACACTCCTAAATGGCCACAGCCTGAGATGGAAGGGAGGTTAGCATTCACAGGAGAGGCAGACTAACGCCAAACGTGTGGAAAGCTATCAGTAAGGTTTCATTTGAGCACCGATTGTGTACTTCCTATGGAATGCTCAGGCTTGCCTGGAACACATTGATATTCTTGGGGAAAAAATTATTTGCTTTATTTTTTTTTCTCCACAAGTAAGTTTGAATTTCACAGCAGGAAGCAAGAAGAAGCCAGAACTTTGCTTCCTAAACATGTAATATCAACACATAGGATGAGTGTAAAGCATACCATATGACACACATTAGAAGCCCTGCTTTAGGGATACAACACCTCCCTTCCTCACTTTATGCATCACTGTTGTCAGGGTATAAACCACGGTGTGTTTCTGAGGAGCCAAAGGGGTATCGGGCACAAAGCAGGAAGCGGGCACAGATTTCCTGCATGACTCTGGGACAAGCTCACTATGCTAGGTGCTCGGGAAATGTTTAAAAAATGTATTATATGTTTCATCTCAAAACATCTATTCCTTTACCTCTTCAGAAACACAGCATCACTCACCTCCATTTATAAAATGAAATCCAAACTCCTTTACATCGTAGTGTAGGTTCTGTTTTCTTTCCCTCCACCTCCTCCTACCTGCCCGGTTGATTTTGTGACTGTGTGGATAAGCTCCTCATCTGCCTTTCATGCTTCTCAAATTTCTCCCAGGATTTTTCTGCCTAACGATTCAGGAAAACAAGGTCCTATGGAGCTGAACTGAAATTTGGGCCCCTATTCAATCCTAAACTGACTCCAGAACTATACACGCGGAGGAGACAGAGACCGGTATTATGACACACGTAGAGAACTGAACACTCAGCCCTCCATTCTAGGTATATATAAATAAGCCCCACACCTACCTGCAAAAGAAAGTCTGGGACCTGAGCGGAGATTCGGACTGCTGGAGATGGACACTGAGACAGTCCCGGTGCTCTGAGCCTGTCCGGGATGACTGTTTACTGGCACAAAAACATTTTTCAAGGGATTACAGTAGAACCCAGTATTCATGTGACACAACATTCAAATGTCCAGATTAAATTAAATTCAAATTTACTTAATATACAAAAAAAGAAGAAAAAAATAGTGTTCAAATGAAAAACAAACAAACAAACGAACTGACAGATGCTAATCCCAGTAGGATTCAGATAATGGAATTATCCAAAACAACAACAACAAAAGCCAAAGCCCTTCAAGATAATTATTAATACCATGCTCCATGAGGTAAAGAGATACATGCTCAAATTCAATGAAAAAAGAGAAGTTCTCAGCTCAGAAACAAAAACTATTTTTAGAAGAACCAAGTGAAAATATTGGACTAAAAAAATACAGAATCTGAAATAAAGCTCCCCTGGACGGGTTCGATAACAGAATAGAGATAACAGAAAAAACAAACAAACAAACAACAACAAAAAAAAAACGTCAGTGAACTTGAGGATGGACCAACAGGCATTATCCATTCAGAGAAAAATATAGGACAAAAATAATAGGATGAAGGGGTCCTATGGGAACTTTTCAAAATGTCTAACTTTTGTGTCATTGGGATCATTGAAATAGAGGACAAATATATTGGTGTTGAAAAGAAACTTTAAAAATACAGCTAAAATTTTTCCAAATTTGCTGAAAGATTTAAATATTTAGCTAAAAAAAAAAAGCTTAGTAAAACTCAAGCACAATGCAGTCAAAGTTAATCATATTTAGACATATCTTATTAAACTGCTAACCATTAAGAATAATGACAACCTTGAAAGCAGCTAAAGGATTTTTTACACGAAGGAGACACGGGGCTGAATGCTTATGAATTTCTCATCAGAAGGAATGGAGGCTAGAAGAGAGTGAAGAAAAATACATGTTATCATTAGTCAAAGGAAGCAATGTCACATCAGAACTCTGTATTAAGCAAAAATATTCTTCCAGACTGAACGTAAGGAAAAAAAAAAGATATTTTCAAATACAGGAAAACTAAAGAATATATCACCTATGGATGTTTTCAAAAAGAAATTCTAAAAGGAGTTCTTCAAGTTAAAAAGAAATAACCAAGGGTAACACAAGTGTCTGAGAATGAAAGAACACCTCTGGGTAAGTATGAAAAACTGTCCCCTCTTATATTCTCTGAAGCACACATGCATCTTCAAACAAGTGATATAACATTTCCATGTGGTGTTTTTAATGCATGGAAATATAATACATTTATGTGAAGAGGGTAAAAAGGACCTATATCATTTCAAGTTTCCAACGCTTTATTTTAATATTATCTCCACGTAGAATGTGAAGGGTTAAATATGTATAACATATAATCCCCACAGCAACCAATAAAATGAAACAACCAAAAGGCCAATAGAAAAGTTAAAATGGAATACTAAAAATGATTCAAATGATTCAATACAAAGAAGATCATGGGGAACAAATAACCAAAAAACTGAGAGGGCAAAATGAAAACAAATAATGAGATGACAGACTGAAATCCAAGCATATCAACATGTACACAGTATTTTAATTCTCTAAAAATTCTAAATGCAAGGGGAGATACAGACAGCAGAGAACAGACAAACAAGACCCTGTTCTAAGCTTCCCCCAAGAGATATGTTGGTTACAAAGTCATGGAGAGGCTGAAAGAAAATGTCCGGCAAAAGACACATCAGGAGGAGTAAGCGTACGAGCAGTGGCTGGCTACTTTGGTAGGAGGTGACAGACACTGAGAAAGTGTTTACTGAGATAAAGAGGGACACGTCGTGATGATAAAAGGAGCAATTAATCAGGAATGTATAAGCATCATAATTATCCATGTACCTAATTAAAACACATCAAACTGAATAAAGAAAACTTGACAATTGAAGGGAGACATAGGGGATCCCACAATTGTTGTAGCTGACGGTAATACCACTCGGTCAGTGATGGATATAACAACAACCAAAAGTCAGGATTGACATTTAAAATCTGAGGGACATTAGCCATTGCTCCGGTCTCACTGGAACGTGTGGATCACTATGTCCAGCCAGCACTGAACACAACACCCTTCTAAGGAGGACCTGGCCCATTTGAGACGGTTGCCATGACAGGCCACAAAACAAGAACCAACATTTTTTTTTTTTAAGCATACAAAATATATTCTCATCACAATGGAGTT
>ML112361.1:0-12657 GCA_003697995.1 Taxidea taxus jeffersonii
CCCAGTCACTTAAGCCTCCAACACTTGGTTTCAGTTCAGGTCATGATCTCACAGTCGTGAGATCAAGTCCTGTGTCTGGCTCTGAGCTCTGTGTGGAATCTGCTTGGGGATTCTCTTTCTCTCTCTCTCTCCTTCTGCCCCTCCCCAGCTTGTACACATTCTCTCTCTCTAAAATAAAATAAATGAAATCCAAAAAGAAAAAAGAAAGTGGGAAAATGGTAGAGTATGACATTTTCATCAGCTTACTATTTTTTAAAGATTTTATTTACTTGTGAGAGAGAAATAGCACAAGTGGGGGGGAGGGACAGAGGGACAAGCAGGTTCCCCACTGAGTAGGGAGCCCAACATGGGGCTTGATCCCAGGACCCTGAGATCATGACCTGAGCCGAAGTCAAGTGCTTACCAGACTGAGCCACCCAGACACACCTCAATTTACTATTTTCATAGGTTATCACATTTTAGAGTCCTATTTTTTTGTCTACATTGTCTACATTTATTTTAAGCTGATAAGAACAGATACTACACTTGATCTTAGCCAAAAGGCCTAGAAGCGATTTGTCTACATTTATTTTAAAAACTCTATTAATTCAGCTTTACCTTGCCATCAGAAAGGTATTAAGTTATGGTAACCATTTTGTGGTACTAGTCAATAGTTAACAAGCAGCTTACACCAGTTAGAGCTAGCCTGGGCCAAACTGAGGGGGGAATAAAACTTGGCTTATTTTTTGCAGTGCAGCCAACTCCACTGACTCTAGTCTAGTTTCTTCCTCTGCGACCCAGGAAGGAACATGTCTCACCATTCCTGTACCCACTAATTCCTATCACCCATGGAGTCCCCTGCCCTAAATATCTCTTAAATCTGTCAACTCTCTACCACTCCCACAATCTCTGGTATCTCTCTCCCAGATTACTTTTGTGCTTGTACAGAATCTCAGAATTTTGCTTCTGTGAAATCTCTGACTGAATTGGAAGAGCCTGGAGCAAAAGAAACCTCCTGAATTTGGCACCAGAATAAAATACGAAGAAATTCATTTTTCTATCATTGTTAGTTCAGGATCCCAAATTCTTCTCTTTTACCCCAATGAGCCAGAGTTACATTGAACAC
Source organism: Taxidea taxus jeffersonii (assembly GCA_003697995.1). Taxonomy (NCBI): domain Eukaryota; kingdom Metazoa; phylum Chordata; class Mammalia; order Carnivora; family Mustelidae; genus Taxidea; species Taxidea taxus. Next base: position 1,106 of record ML112361.1, read on the forward strand.
AAGAGCTTTTGAAAAGTCTTCCACGTTGGAAAGGAGCATTTACAACTTTTGTACCAAAGTACAAAAGTTCCACACATTTCACTGAACATGGTAAAATACATAGCATTGTAAATTTAAGGCACATATAATAGAGACTTACGAGCAAAACTAGTGGCATCACCAGTGTTTAGATAAAATATCTGGTTCACTCCGTTTGTTTTTCCAGGAAATCTGTCGGCGTAATGACCCATCTGCGGGCAGCCTTCCCTTGGGCAGGGGAAGCACTTGTTCTAGGGGAAATTAACAAATGATGAATGAGGACACTCTTTCTTTTAATAGTGTGTCATCTTTTCCTATCTATTGTTGCAGTTCAAATATTTGAAAGCCAATTCTGTCGTGATGGCAAAAGACAACTTTTATAGTGTTTCAGCAAAGGTAGAAAATGCATTTCATTAGTTACAAAGACAAATTTGACTGTTAAATAACACGATACAAACAAAAATACAAAAATCATACAAAAAAGGGAATTTAAATATATACTTATACATATATTTTAACCCTTTCTCTTTTGCTTCTGTATGTTGCTCAAGACATCCATTTGTCTACAGGTAGTTAGACTTTATTTTAGAAAGATTGCAAAAGAAAGAGCAAGGGGAGATCATCAGCTCTGATATGCAAAATAGTACCCACTAGGAGTCAGGTTTTTCTCAAATTTTTCAGCTCCCACTTTAGCATATTAAGGTCTAAAGGATTCAGACCTCAGAATTTTCCCAGTGTGAACAGAAAATGCCCCAGTTGGCCTTTAAGTCCTAGCTGTGAGGTTGGGGTGTGGAGAATACATATATCACTTAGGAAAATGTCCTCTTTCTGGGCCAGGAATTATGGGAAGAAGAGAGGAAGAGGGAGAAACAGAGTGGGAAGGACAAACATCACAATCTCATTTATGGAAAGGCAATCCTACTCCACAGTAGAGGCAAGGGGCAGACTCTCGGATCAATGAACCAGATGGGGACTGGGCCAAGTCTCAGGGTCTGCATCTAACAAAAGCTAAGGGGAGACTGAGCCATTCAGGAAAAATGCCAGAGCTCTATGGGGAAGTTGACCAAGCTAGAAGAGTTGATGTTCTAGACATTATCTGCAGACACCAGCAGCACATCCATCAATAATGCAGATCCCCAAGTCCTCCCCTCTGCCCTACACACATACTGGCCAACAGCACCATGACCACTGTGCCCAATACCAGCTTGGAGAGAAGATGATGAAGGGTCCAAAGGCTGAGAAATATGTAAAACTGAGAAGTTTTCCTTATAAAAGTATCTGAGCATCACCTAAAAAGACTGTTTATATTACTGAAATTAGACTAAATTTTTACTGAATAAAACTTAAAGCTTCTTTGTTTATTTTCCCCATTATCTAGAGATTGGGGAACATGATGAAAATAAAGTTAAACCAAAGAAAGGGGATGGTGATCTTGTTTGTGTACAGCTGTACTATGCATCCTCCCAACACACATATAGCCAACAGGTGTTGAGTGTCAATTATTATATTTTAGATTCGGAGCTAAGGAACTAAAACATATCTCACTAAATGCTCCCACAAAACCAATGGAGTCTACTGTTATTATTTACATTTAGAAATGAAAAACTGCCTTAGAGAGAGGTTAAATGTTTTGTCCAAATCATTCAGCCAATTAATGGTGAAACCAGCTTTTAGGTCCTTTCTCTTTGGCACTAAGTTATACATCTTTATAATTATGACTTCACCTGGTGTGTTATTTAAAATTTTCTTTATTAAATGACATAGGTTGTCTATTTTTATTGTGAAAAATTATAGTGAAAGGAAGAACAATAAAAATTAATAGGCAACAGATACATCATTTTCAAGATCACATTTAAGGATGCTAATCCAGATACCTAGTGAATACCAAACAGGATGAAAACTCAAAAGCAAGCAAGCAAGCAAGCAAACAAAAACCTGGCAATTATGAGATTGCACAGAAATATCCACAAGCACATAATGATATAGTTTTATAGGGTCAGCGTTTAAGACAAGTTTTCCATATTTATCGGCATCCTGTAGCCATAGCTCAGATGTCCATAGACTTTTTTTAGTTATAATTATTTCTAAAACAAGCTTGAACTTTTGCCAGATACACACTGAAGGGATAGAGAACAAGGTAGATACGGAACATCTCAGTACACAAGCCCATTTTTCTAAACTTCTTCAATGTCTCATCACTATTATGATAAATACATATGTCAATTATATTTCATTAAAAAATAAAATATATAGGGGCGCCTGAGTGGCTCAGTGGGTGTAACCTCTGCCTTTGGCCAAGGTCATGATCTCAGGGTTCTGGGATGGAGCCCCACATCGGTCTCTCTGTTCAGCAGGGAGCCTGCTTTCCCCTCTCTCTCTGCCTGCCTCTCTGCCTACTTGTGATCTCTCCCTCTGTCAAATAAATAAATAATTTTTTTTAAATTAAAATATATATAATTAAAAGTACAATGTGGCAGTCATATAGTGGCATTCACTGAATGCATGTCCCATACAGTGAACTACACCCATCGTGAGAAGTGATGGTCACAAAATTCTTTAGGTACAAGGCGACTTCTACTTACTGCAGCGAAAACACTGTAAGAGGCACAAGGGAATCCAGCAAAGCCATCAGGGTTGAGGATGCTGTCAGAGTAATATTTGTAGCTTCTCAAGTGATTACAGGCCACAAAGTCACGAGTTCCTTTGAAATCAGACAGTATACATTAATAACAGATTTTATTTTTCAAGTTAATGTCACAGTTAGAACATGGCGGTTGAATAGAATTTTCTAATTCGTGGGAGCTCATGGTGGTCATGGAACAAAATCATCTATGAAGTGTATTTATGACTTGTGATGCAATTAGAAATTAAATACCATTTAGGATTTTAATAGTAATGCCATAGCTAAATGAAATGGAAAAATAACTTCAGAATGAAGAAATTCGTCATTCGAAAAAGGAAGAAATTTGTCCATATAGATAGAAGGACAGCTTACTAAAGCATTCCCTGAATTAGGAAATTCTGAATTGGAAAGTTGACTACAAATACATTTTCTTTCTGCAGTCTCCTCCTGCCTACTTTCCCCACTGAAAAGCCTATATTTTGGATTAAAAGTCCTTTGTTGTAGAAAATATGAGGCCTGTACCGAAATATTTAGCAAGTTTAGTAAAAAGTGAAACACAAATTTTGCCCTAAGAAAATCTCTTCATGCGCATAATGGTTTTACCTTCCCAGATCCCATCTATGTCAACAATCTGAGAGAGAATGTTCTTCTGACATCCGGGCATTTGTTTTCCTCCATTTGGAAAGAAATCTAGGTGGCCTACAGTTTGACTCATTCCAAAACCTAAGAAATATTAAAATATGAGAAGTTGATGTTGATGTATAGACTCAAAACACTTTAGAATACTCTAATATATGGACTCAAAAAACACTTGCAGATGACTTGAAGGACTCACCCATGTTGGGGATTACAGGGGCAGCATCTGTGTGAATTACATCCACAAACTGGGCATCACTGGGGTCTAAACGGACTAATTCAGGAGTGCCCTCAAAGCAAGGTTCAGCAGGGTCCAACCCTAAGGTAAATAGAATGTGTCGTATTAATATCAGTGTACACCCACATTGAGCTTTCTTCATTAATTACCCACTCAAGTGCAAGCATTGGTGGGAACCATGACTTAGGCCTGGAATGAGATAAGCTAGTTCTTCCTGACCTTATCATTTTCTTACACCTTCTGTGTCTACTTTTCTATTTGCATTATAGTGAATTTTCCTCAAACCATGGAATTTGGCTCTACTTATGGATGCTTAGTCCCTGGAACAATCCCAGCTACTAACAGTAGTTACAAGGAAAGAGACAGATTCTGGGAGACTCTAAAAGCTTGTTGGGATAAAGGAGCCCCCATTCAACTGTAAAATCTTGTGAGGGCAAGACTTTGGTATTCATGGTCACCAAGACCACAGCTTTGCAGAGGGCCTGGCTGAGCAGGTTCTTGTAAACATTATATTTACAGATTATGAAAAAGAATGTTGTCTTCAGCAAACTAATGATAGACATCTAGATGCCCCCACCAATCCAAATGTGACCAGTTTATCCAAAGTATCAAAAAGAGTCAGATGGTCAGAGACAGGGATGATGGAAGAGGAAAGTGGGTGCTCCCTGAAGTGGTCCCCTCAAGATCCAGGATAGCAAAGTCTTTCCTATAAAGTTGCAAGGTTGTTTTAGGGCCTGGGTATATAACATGTGATCCTACTGGCCGAGTGCAACCAGTCTGAGATTTGTGAAATGCTATTTTTTATCTAATGAGAGCATGCAGAATTGGTTAGCCCGTCCTGATCACCTGTTCCCTGACACTCTTGGTTTGTGGTCAGTGAGGACTGGGATAATTATCAATTGCTATTGAAGCAGAATGTAATTAATTATGCATTTTTGAGCTTCTTAGGTTTAATTCTATTTATAATTTATTCTATTATATATGCTATTTATTCTATTTATGAAACTTGTACTTTGTGAATGCCTGACAACAGGAAAATAGACCTCCCGATGTTCTTAATTAAAATTTTAGTCATATACAATATTTATATATACATCTTTGTTAAATAAGGCTCTGTAGGCCAAAGATCAATATCAACAAAAAATTCACAAGACCTCAGAACATACTGATTTCTGATCATGTGGCCCAATTCAGAAAATGTCAAATTTCCGTCCTTTTGGACCTCATATAGGCTACACTGAGTCCAATTTTTCAGTGTTTACTGTTTTGACCAACCTGTGATTCGTCCAACAATCCCGTTGGTCCTCCTTCCCGCCTCTCCAGCTGCGTGGGAGCCTAGGCTGTGGCCAATGATGTGGACATTCGAAGGGGAGTACCCAAACGCTGACTGTTGGAAAGAAAATTTCTTCAGAATATTTCCTAATACTGCAAACTTCAAGATGGCCACAGAAGGAGATCCTTGCAAAACATGAAAACATGCTGCCCCTTCAAAGCAACTGATTTTCATGACTTTTTTTTTCAGTTGTCATGGAAAATGGCAATGGTCTACCATTTAAGCTGGTGGAATCTGGGCTCCCTTTTGTTGTTTTACTATGTAGAGGAACCCTTGCTGGGTATGAGGAATTGTTACCCAGAAGTGGTGAAGCAAATATATGGGTTAGCAAATAATAAAGCAATTACTTAAGGAGATTCTGGCTTAACATTTTTTTAAGGTTTTAGTTGCCAAAGCAGGTTAGCTGTTAAAAAAAATTAAAAACATAACCAAAACCAAGGTAGTTTCATCTTGAAGTTGACATTATCACACCACCTTGGTTTAATAAATGGCAAAATGAAAGGAATACTGATGGAATTCAGTAGCAGCAACCTACCCAATTGCTTGAGTTACATCGCTTAAAAAAATTAAATTTTTTTTAAAATTTAAATTTAAATTTAAATTTAAGAGGCATATTGATGAAGCCCAAGTCTAGATTAATTGATTGATTTTGCATTTTTCTTTTCAACCACAGGGAAAGCCAAACCTCAGTAGAGGAATGTCTTTAGTAATTATCATGCCTAGAGCATTTTTTTTTTTTAAAGAGAATCTGGAGAGCATGTGCATGGAATTTTATACAACCTAGAGGGAGTTACCTGAAGAACTTCAACAAAATAAGCCACTTCTGCCCCCACAATCCGGATGTTCTGGGAGGCCTGTGTGTAAGTAGTGCGGCTGCCACTTTTCCAGTCCACACAGATGCAGTTCACACTTTCCACTGTGAACAGGTTCTGATGGAACAGACACAATAAATAGGTAAAGAATTCATGATATTTATAAATTAATAATTAACACATTTGAGAATGAGGGTAAATTTCCTCCATGACTTATACATCATCAAGTTTATTTTTAACCCCACAACAATGAACAAAACTATGGTTATGAAATTCCTTTTGAAGTTTAACATTGGCTCCAAATTGAAGGTCTGGCCATAGCAGGAACTGGACTCTTGGGCCATCTACTGTACCATACGCATAGACATTTGTTGCAGGGAGAGATGTATAAAATGGGGTCGAGTGGATTATCTCATCACAACATCATAAATGTCAGAAGCCTACATTGTCCTTACTAGAATGCATCCCAGGACAGTGTTCCTTACTAGAAGGCATCCCAGGAATGTTTTGTTCACTGCTGTATCCTCAGTGCCTCAAATAGTTCCTGGCACATAGCAGGTGTTCAATAAATATTTACTGGATGAATGAATAAATGAAAGGCAATGTTAGGGCGCCCTTAAATAAATATACTGAAGGTAAATGGGTAAGCTTTTCTGTGATGGAAAGAATAATCAAAGTTTTTGGATGAAAATATTTATTTTATATTACTGATGAATTACTTCACATAAAAGCATAACCCATTAGATATATACTGGAAGCTTTGTTGATGCAGGTCAATGATAGTTTCATGAATATTAGATCTGGGAGGAATTTTGTTTGTTTGGGTGTGTGTATGGTTATACATATCCCACCTTTTCCCCAAGACTTTCAGGAGGATGAAGCAATCTTAGAAATCACCTCCAATTCTTTTATTTTATAGATAGAAATCTCCAAAGAGGGAAAATGATTTGCTAATGTCATGGTTGGCTAAGGAGAGAGTCAGAACTAGAGTCTAGGACCTTTGACCTTTTAGGGTAATCCATTTTTTGGGGGGGGGACTTTGTATTTTTTGTTTGTTTGTTTGTTTTTTACCATAAAGCAACCATGTAGTTGCTTCGCAGAGGGCCTGCGAAGATTGTGTACACATATCTAAAAAATTTTAGGTACACATATCTAAAAAAATTTACATTCCCTTTGAGCTAAGAATCCCTTTGTCTTTTTCCTTCATTGTTGTATAAAAATCGATTTCTACCCTCCCTCTAACAATCATCGGCTTAAGTTATTTTAGAAGACAAATTAGGGTTTTGCTGATTGTTTTTAAACTTGTGAAGTGAAGCCCATTTATTTTGTCTGTCTTCAGGATCAGTGGATAGTCTCTAGAGTTGATTCAATCCAGCCTTTGGCTCGAGTCATAGAGAGGTCTGAAATTAAAAGTGTTTAGGAGGACCGTTGTGCCTTGTTTTTTGGACCTTGGAAGAAATGACTGCACCTGTGCTCCATGCTGGCCACTAATGCTTGTTGAATAGATGAATCAAGGATAATGTTCCTCAAGCACTGGCAGTTGCTAGGAAAAATATGTTCTGTTTGATTTTCTGTCTTTTAGTTCTTCATTATCATGGGGCACACGGCCAAAGGCAAATTAAAGAAAATTGGATCACTATGGTTGAAACAACAGAAGCCGAAAATGAAAACCTACACAGTTTTCCCAGATATTGCTACCATTGGAGATCAAAGAGTAGCAAGTGAAAATCAAAGGAAAATAATTAGTTTGGGAAAAATAATTTATCTTAGTTCTTCATATAGAAACGAAAACCTACTGAAAAAATTAAAGTTATTGAAAACACAACTAATATTGCATCAGTAGGGCAACATCTGTTGCTAAAGTTTTGAAATATCTCTGTATTAGTTATTAAATAACCACTACCTAGAGCCACCAAATGCTTGCCAACCTTGCTGCCCTGACTGTCCCTGGTCCCTTCATACCCTACCACCTCTTGGACCTTCCCTTGAAACCTCAGGAGAGTCAGATGATTCTCTGGAGTCATGGTGGCTGGTATTTGTTCTGATTGTTTGCAACCTGTGCCTTCCCCATTGTTAATCATCATTCTGGGACCAACCTTCCCTTAATTGATTACCATGTCTCACCTTGCATAGATTGGACAACCAGTTTTCTTCTCCCTTGTCTATGAATCCATGAATAATAAAGCGGGTTTTTCTATCTGTTTTGAAGTTGGAGTCTGTGATAGTTGATGGATCTGCAACAAGTTCCTATTTGGGGAAGAAAGGTGTTTAATGTTAAGTTTCTTATATATCCAATAGAACCATTTGTACATGGAGGGAGACGGCAGGTAGGAGAACACCATCAAGACTTGAGATCTTTGTGAATAAGGATTCTCCTATTATAGGCAAGTTATTTGCAATCATCAAGTTCCAGACATCATAACATTTTTGCAGTTGTTCTACTCAGAATGCGTGTCTGCTATAATATTGATGCGGGAGTCTTGTTTCCAAACAATGGAAGGCTATGTGTGTGTGTATATGTGTGTACAATTTTACACACATATACACACACATATATATAATGTTGGGAGATTATATGTAATATTGGGAGAATTTATGTATATATGTATACATGTATTATATATAACTATATTCAGAGTGTTTATTACATGGCAACATAGAGGTAGGATAAAAATGATATCAAGTTCCAATCAAGACAAAGGGTAGATGAATGGATTAAAAAGACAAGACCAACCTATATGCTGTCTACTGGATCATTTTAGATCATTTCAGATCTAAAGACACATGCAGACTAAAAATGAAGGGATGAAAAAAGATACTCTAAGTAAATGGAAACAAAAAGAAGGCTGAAGTAGCAATACTTGTGTTAGACAAAATAGACTTTAAAACAAAAGCTATAATAAGAAACAAAGAAGGAATTTATATAAAGATAAAGGGATTTATCCAATAAGAAGATATAACACTTTTAAAAATTTCTGCACTCAACATCGAAACACCTAATTATATAAAGCAAATATTAATAGATGCAAAGGGAGAAGTTGATAGTAATACAATAATCTCAGGGAGATTTAACACTGTGTTTACATCAATGTATAGATCTCCCAACAGAAAATCAATAAGGAAAAAGTGATTTTAAATGACACTTTAGAACAGATGGACTAACATATATTCACAGAACATTCTACCCCCAAACACCAGAATACACATTCTTCTCAAGTGCATGTGGACATTCTCCAGAATAAGTCAAATGTTAGGCCACAAAACAAACTTCAATAGATTTAAGAAGATTGAAATCATATCAAACATATTTTATGACAACACTGGTATGAAACTAGAAATCAACTATAAGAAGAAAAGTGGAAAAAATACAAACAGTGGAGACTAAACTACATGCTATTAAACAACCAATGGGTCAAGGAAGAAATCAAAGACCAAGTTAAATCAATATCTTGAGGTAAATAAAAATGTAAACGCAATGTTCAAAAATCTATGGGACACAGGAAAAGCAGTTCTAAGAGGGAAGTTTACAGTGATACAGGACAACATCAAGAAACAAGAAAGGGCTCAAATAAACAATCTAACCTCATACATAAAGGAAATAAAAAAGAAGAACAAATAAAACCCAAATTAGTAGAAGGAAGGAAAAAATAAATATCAGAGTGGAAATAAATGCAATTGAGACTTAAAAAACTATAGAAAAGATCAATAAAACTAAGAACTATTTCTCTGAAATGTAAATAAAATTGATGAACCTTTAGCCAGGCTCATTAAGAAGAAAAACAGAGAGGGTCAATAAATAAAATGAAAAATGAAAAAGAAGTTACAGTTTATACCACAGAAATGCAAAGGATCAGAGGAGACTACTACTAACTGTGATATGCCAACAAGTTGGACAACCTAGAAAAAAATGGACAAAGTCCTAGAAATAGATGATCTTTCAAGACTAAATCAGAAAGAAATATAAAATATGAACAGATCAATTACTAGTAAGGAGATCAAATCAGTAATTATACTCTCAACAAACAAATTTCCAGGACTAGACAGAATCACAGGTGAATTCTACTGAACATTTAAAGAAAACTTAAAACCTATCTTTCTCAAACAATTCCAAAATACTGAAGGGGAAAGAATGTTTCTAAACTCATTCTACAGGGTTAGCATTAATCTAATGCCAAAACCAAACACTACAAAACAAACAAACACACAAACACACACACACAGACCAATATTCCTGATAAACATAGATGTAAAAATCTTCAACAAAATAGCAGCAAACTGAATTCAACAATACATTAAAAGGATCATTTATCATTTATCATGATCAGGTGGGATTTAGTCCAGTGATGCAATGATGGCTCAATATCCATATATCAATCAGTGTGATACAGGACATTAACAAAACAAAGACTAAAAAATCATATGATATCCTCAATGGATACAGAAAAAACATTTGACAAAATTCAACATTCATTTATGATAAAACCTCAATAAATTGGGCATAGAGGATATATAACTCAACTAATAAAAGACATATATGACAAACCCACAGTTAACAGCATACTAGACAGTGAAAGCTGAAGGCTTTTGTTTTTCTAAGATCAGGAACAAAATAAGGATGCCCCACTCTTGCCACTTTTATTCAGCATAGTATTGTAAATCCTAGCCACAGCAGTTGGGCAAGAAAAAGAGATAAAATAATCCAAATTGGAAAAGAAGAAGTAAAGCTGTCAGGATTTGCAGATGACAGGATACTATATATTGAAAACCCTAAAGCCTCCACCAAGAAACTATTAGAACTAAAAAATGAATTCAATAAGTTGCAGGATAAAAATCAATATACAGAAATCTTTTGCATTTCTATACAGTAATAATGAACTATCAGAAAGAGACATTAAGAAAACAATCTCAGGGGCACCTGGGTGGCTCAGTGGGTTAAAGCCTCTGCCTTCTGCTCAGGTCATGATCTCAGGGTCCTGGGATCAAACCCCGCATCGGGCTCTTTGCTCAGCAGGAGAGCCTGCTTCCCCCTTTCTCTCTGCCTGCCTCTCTGCCTGCTTGTGATCTCTGTCTGTCAAATAAATAAATAAAGTCTTTAAAAAAAAAAAGAAAAGAAAACAATCTCATTCGTAATTGCATCAAAAAGAATAAAATATCTAGGAATAAATTTAACCAAGGAAGTGAAAGACCTATCTTCTGTAAACTATGACACTGATGAAAGAAATTGAAGGCAACACAAATAAATGAAAGGATTACCTTGCTCATTGACTAGAAGAATTGATATTAAAATGTTCATGCTACCCAAAGCAGTTCAATGCCACACAAATTCAATGTAATCCCTATAAAACATCAATGACACTTTTCATAGAACTAGAACAATAATCCTAAAATTTATATGGAACTACCAAAGATCCTGAGTAGCCAAAACAATCTTGAAAAAGAAGAACAAAACTGTAAGTAACCTGCTCTCAATTTTAAACAATACTACAAAGCTATAGTAATCAAAACAATAAAGCACAGGCACAAATACAGAAACATAGATCAATGGAACAAAATAGAAAGCCCAGAAATAACCCCACACTTATATGGTTAACTAATGTACAACAAGGGAGGCAAGAATATACAGTGGGGCAAAGATAGGCTCTTCAATATATGGTGTTGGACAGACACAAACAAAAGAATGAAACTGGAACACTCTCCTGCACCACATAAAAAAATAAACTCAAAACAGAGTAAAGACAAAATGTAAGACCTGAAACCATAGAATTCATAGAAGAAAACATAGGCTGTAAGTTCTTTGACAGTGGCCTTAGCAATATTTTTTGCTTAGCAATATTTTTAGAGAAGAACAACAAAAGCAAAGGTAAGCAAATGGGACTACATAAAACGAAAAAG
>ML112362.1:0-12660 GCA_003697995.1 Taxidea taxus jeffersonii
CCCAGTCACTTAAGCCTCCAACACTTGGTTTCAGTTCAGGTCATGATAGTCGTGAGATCAAGTCCTGTGTCTGGCTCTGAGCTCTGTGTGGAATCTGCTTGGGGATTCTCTTTCTCTCTCTCTCTCCTTCTGCCCCTCCCCAGCTTGCACACATTCTCTCTCTCTAAAATAAAATAAATGAAATCCAAAAAGAAAAAAGAAAGTGGGAAAAGGGTAGAGTATGACATTTTCATCAGCTTACTATTTTTTAAAGGTTTTATTTACTTGAGAGAGAGAAATAGCACAAGTGGGGGGGAGGGACAGAGGGACAAGCAGGTTCCCCACTGAGCAGGGAGCCCAACATGGGGCTTGATCCCAGGACCCTGAGATCATGACCTGAGCAGAAGTCAAGTGCTTACCAGACTGAGCCACCCAGACACACCTCAATTTACTATTTTCATAGGTCATCACATTTTAGAGTCCTGTTTTTTTGTCTACATTGTCTACATTTATTTTAAGCTGATAAGAACAGATACTACACTTGATCTTAGCCAAAAGGCCTAGAAGCGATTTGTCTACATTTATTTTAAAAACTCTATTAATTCAGCTTTACCTTGCCATCAGAAAGGTATTAAGTTATGGTAACCATTTTGTGGTACTAGTCAATAGTTAACAAGCAGCTTACACCAGTTAGAGCTAGCCTGGGCCAAACTGAGGGGGGAATAAAACTTGGCTTATTTTTTGCAGTGCAGCCAACTCCACTGACTCTAGTCTAGTTTCTTCCTCTGCGACCCAGGAAGGAACATGTCTCACCATTCCTGTACCCACTAATTCCTATCACCCATGGAGTCCCCTGCCCTAAATATCTCTTAAATCTGTCAACTCTCTACCACTCCCACAATCTCTGGTATCTCTCTCCCAGATTACTTTTGTGCTTGTACAGAATCTCAGAATTTTGCTTCTGTGAAATCTCTGACTGAATTGGAAGAGCCTGGAGCAAAAGAAACCTCCTGAATTTGGCACCAGAATAAAATACGAAGAAATTCATTTTTCTATCATTGTTAGTTCAGGATCCCAAATTCTTCTCTTTTACCCCAATGAGCCAGAGTTACATTGAACACAAGAGCTTTTGAAAAGTTTTCCACGTTGGAAAGGAGCATTTACAACTTTTGTACCAAAGTACAAAAGTTCCACACATTTCACTGAACATGGTAAAATACATAGCATTGTAAATTTAAGGCACATATAATAGAGACTTACGAGCAAAACTAGTGGCATCACCAGTGTTTAGATAAAATATCTGGTTCACTCCGTTTGTTTTTCCAGGAAATCTGTCGGCGTAATGACCCATCTGCGGGCAGCCTTCCCTTGGGCAGGGGAAGCACTTGTTCTAGGGGAAATTAACAAATGATGAATGAGGACACTCTTTCTTTTAATAGTGTGTCATCTTTTCCTATCTATTGTTGCAGTTCAAATATTTGAAAGCCAATTCTGTCGTGATGGCAAAAGACAACTTTTATAGTGTTTCAGCAAAGGTAGAAAATGCATTTCATTAGTTACAAAGACAAATTTGACTGTTAAATAACACGATACAAACAAAAATACAAAAATCATACAAAAAAGGGAATTTAAATATATACTTATACATATATTTTAACCCTTTCTCTTTTGCTTCTGTATGTTGCTCAAGACATCCATTTGTCTACAGGTAGTTAGACTTTATTTTAGAAAGATTGCAAAAGAAAGAGCAAGGGGAGATCATCAGCTCTGATATGCAAAATAGTACCCACTAGGAGTCAGGTTTTTCTCAAAATTTTCAGCTCCCACTTTAGCATATTAAGGTCTAAAGGATTCAGACCTCAGAATTTTCCCAGTGTGAACAGAAAATGCCCCAGTTGGCCTTTAAGTCCTAGCTGTGAGGTTGGGGTGTGGAGAATACATATATCACTTAGGAAAATGTCCTCTTTCTGGGCCAGGAATTATGGGAAGAAGAGAGGAAGAGGGAGAAACAGAGTGGGAAGGACAAACATCACAATCTCATTTATGGAAAGGCAATCCTACTCCACAGTAGAGGCAAGGGGCAGACTCTCGGATCAATGAACCAGATGGGGACTGGGCCAAGTCTCAGGGTCTGCATCTAACAAAAGCTAAGGGGAGACTGAGCCATTCAGGAAAAATGGCCAGAGCTCTATGGGGAAGTTGACCAAGCTAGAAGAGTTGATGTTCTAGGCATTATCTGCAGACACCAGCAGCACATCCATCAATAATGCAGATCCCCAAGTCCTCCCCTCTGCCCTACACACATACTGGCCAACAGCACCATGACCACTGTGCCCAATACCAGCTTGGAGAGAAGATGATGAAGGGTCCAAAGGCTGAGAAATATGTAAAACTGAGAAGTTTTCCTTATAAAAGTATCTGAGCATCACCTAAAAAGACTGTTTATATTACTGAAATTAGACTAAATTTTTACTGAATAAAACTTAAAGCTTCTTTGTTTATTTTCCCCATTATCTAGAGATTGGGGAACATGATGAAAATAAAGTTAAACCAAAGAAAGGGGATGGTGATCTTGTTTGTGTACAGCTGTACTATGCATCCTCCCAACACACATATAGCCAACAGGTGTTGAGTGTCAATTATTATATTTTAGATTCGGAGCTAAGGAACTAAAACATATCTCACTAAATGCTCCCACAAAACCAATGGAGTCTACTGTTATTATTTACATTTAGAAATGAAAAACTGCCTTAGAGAGAGGTTAAATGTTTTGTCCAAATCATTCAGCCAATTAATGGTGAAACCAGCTTTTAGGTCCTTTCTCTTTGACACTAAGTTATACATCTTTATAATTATGACTTCACCTGGTGTGTTATTTAAAATTTTCTTTATTAAATGACATAGGTTGTCTATTTTTATTGTGAAAAATTATAGTGAAAGGAAGAACAATAAAAATTAATAGGCAACAGATACATCATTTTCAAGATCACATTTAAGGATGCTAATCCAGATACCTAGTGAATACCAAACAGGATGAAAACTCAAAAGCAAGCAAGCAAGCAAGCAAACAAAAACCTGGCAATTATGAGATTGCACAGAAATATCCACAAGCACATAATGATATAGTTTTATAGGGTCAGCGTTTAAGACAAGTTTTCCATATTTATCGGCATCCTGTAGCCATAGCTCAGATGTCCATAGACTTTTTTTAGTTATAATTATTTCTAAAACAAGCTTGAACTTTTGCCAGATACACACTGAAGGGATAGAGAACAAGGTAGATACGGAACATCTCAGTACACAAGCCCATTTTTCTAAACTTCTTCAATGTCTCATCACTATTATGATAAATACATATGTCAATTATATTTCATTAAAAAATAAAATATATAGGGGCGCCTGAGTGGCTCAGTGGGTGTAACCTCTGCCTTTGGCCAAGGTCACGATCTCAGGGTTCTGGGATGGAGCCCCACATCGGTCTCTCTGTTCAGCAGGGAGCCTGCTTTCCCCTCTCTCTCTGCCTGCCTCTCTGCCTACTTGTGATCTCTCCCTCTGTCAAATAAATAAATAATTTTTTTAAAATTAAAATATATATAATTAAAAGTACAATGTGGCAGTCATATAGTGGCATTCACTGAATGCATGTCCCATACAGTGAACTACACCCATCGTGAGAAGTGATGGTCACAAAATTCTTTAGGTACAAGGCGACTTCTACTTACTGCAGCGAAAACACTGTAAGAGGCACAAGGGAATCCAGCAAAGCCATCAGGGTTGAGGATGCTGTCAGAGTAATATTTGTAGCTTCTCAAGTGATTACAGGCCACAAAGTCACGAGTTCCTTTGAAATCAGACAGTATACATTAATAACAGATTTTATTTTTCAAGTTAATGTCACAGTTAGAACATGGCGGTTGAATAGAATTTTCTAATTCGTGGGAGCTCATGGTGGTCATGGAACAAAATCATCTATGAAGTGTATTTATGACTTGTGATGCAATTAGAAATTAAATACCATTTAGGATTTTAATAGTAGTGCCATAGCTAAATGAAATGGAAAAATAACTTCAGAATGAAGAAATTCGTCATTCGAAAAAGGAAGAAATTTGTCCATATAGATAGAAGGACAGCTTACTAAAGCATTCCCTGAATTAGGAAATTCTGAATTGGAAAGTTGACTACAAATACATTTTCTTTCTGCAGTCTCCTCCTGCCTACTTTCCCCACTGAAAAGCCTATATTTTGGATTAAAAGTCCTTTGTTGTAGAAAATATGAGGCCTGTACCGAAATATTTAGCAAGTTTAGTAAAAAGTGAAACACAAATTTTGCCCTAAGAAAATCTCTTCATGCGCATAATGGTTTTACCTTCCCAGATCCCATCTATGTCAACAATCTGAGAGAGAATGTTCTTCTGACATCCGGGCATTTGTTTTCCTCCATTTGGAAAGAAATCTAGGTGGCCTACAGTTTGACTCATTCCAAAACCTAAGAAATATTAAAATATGAGAAGTTGATGTTGATGTATAGACTCAAAACACTTTAGAATACTCTAATATATGGACTCAAAAAACACTTGCAGATGACTTGAAGGACTCACCCATGTTGGGGATTACAGGGGCAGCATCTGTGTGAATTACATCCACAAACTGGGCATCACTGGGGTCTAAACGGACTAATTCAGGAGTGCCCTCAAAGCAAGGTTCAGCAGGGTCCAACCCTAAGGTAAATAGAATGTGTCGTATTAATATCAGTGTACACCCACATTGAGCTTTCTTCATTAATTACCCACTCAAGTGCAAGCATTGGTGGGAACCATGACTTAGGCCTGGAATGAGATAAGCTAGTTCTTCCTGACCTTATCATTTTCTTACACCTTCTGTGTCTACTTTTCTATTTGCATTATAGTGAATTTTCCTCAAACCATGGAATTTGGCTCTACTTATGGATGCTTAGTCCCTGGAACAATCCCAGCTACTAACAGCAGTTACAAGGAAAGAGACAGATTCTGGGAGACTCTAAAAGCTTGTCGGGATAAAGGAGCCCCCATTCAACTGTAAAATCTTGTGAGGGCAAGACTTTGGTATTCATGGTCACCAAGACCACAGCTTTGCAGAGGGCCTGGCTGAGCAGGTTCTTGTAAACATTATATTTACAGATTATGAAAAAGAATGTTGTCTTCAGCAAACTAATGATAGACATCTAGATGCCCCCACCAATCCAAATGTGACCAGTTTATCCAAAGTATCAAAAAGAGTCAGATGGTCAGAGACAGGGATGATGGAAGAGGAAAGTGGGTGCTCCCTGAAGTGGTCCCCTCAAGATCCAGGATAGCAAAGTCTTTCCTATAAAGTTGCAAGGTTGTTTTAGGGCCTGGGTATATAACATGTGATCCTACTGGCCGAGTGCAACCAGTCTGAGATTTGTGAAATGCTATTTTTTATCTAATGAGAGCATGCAGAATTGGTTAGCCCGTCCTGATCACCTGTTCCCTGACACTCTTGGTTTGTGGTCAGTGAGGACTGGGATAATTATCAATTGCTATTGAAGCAGAATGTAATTAATTATGCATTTTTGAGCTTCTTAGGTTTAATTCTATTTATAATTTATTCTATTATATATGCTATTTATTCTATTTATGAAACTTGTACTTTGTGAATGCCTGACAACAGGAAAATAGACCTCCCGATGTTCTTAATTAAAATTTTAGTCATATACAATATTTATATATACATCTTTGTTAAATAAGGCTCTGTAGGCCAAAGATCAATATCAACAAAAAATTCACAAGACCTCAGAACATACTGATTTCTGATCATGTGGCCCAATTCAGAAAATGTCAAATTTCCGTCCTTTTGGACCTCATATAGGCTACACTGAGTCCAATTTTTCAGTGTTTACTGTTTTGACCAACCTGTGATTCGTCCAACAATCCCGTTGGTCCTCCTTCCCGCCTCTCCAGCTGCGTGGGAGCCTAGGCTGTGGCCAATGATGTGGACATTCGAAGGGGAGTACCCAAACGCTGACTGTTGGAAAGAAAATTTCTTCAGAATATTTCCTAATACTGCAAACTTCAAGATGGCCACAGAAGGAGATCCTTGCAAAACATGAAAACATGCTGCCCCTTCAAAGCAACTGATTTTCATGACTTTTTTTTTCAGTTGTCATGGAAAATGGCAATGGTCTACCATTTAAGCTGGTGGAATCTGGGCTCCCTTTTGTTGTTTTACTATGTAGAGGAACCCTTGCTGGGTATGAGGAATTGTTACCCAGAAGTGGTGAAGCAAATATATGGGTTAGCAAATAATAAAGCAATTACTTAAGGAGATTCTGGCTTAACATTTTTTTAAGGTTTTAGTTGCCAAAGCAGGTTAGCTGTTAAAAAAAATTAAAAACATAACCAAAACCAAGGTAGTTTCATCTTGAAGTTGACATTATCACACCACCTTGGTTTAATAAATGGCAAAATGAAAGGAATACTGATGGAATTCAGTAGCAGCAACCTACCCAATTGCTTGAGTTACATCGCTTAAAAAAATTAAATTTTTTTTAAAATTTAAATTTAAATTTAAATTTAAGAGGCATATTGATGAAGCCCAAGTCTAGATTAATTGATTGATTTTGCATTTTTCTTTTCAACCACAGGGAAAGCCAAACCTCAGTAGAGGAATGTCTTTAGTAATTATCATGCCTAGAGCATTTTTTTTTTTTAAAGAGAATCTGGAGAGCATGTGCATGGAATTTTATACAACCTAGAGGGAGTTACCTGAAGAACTTCAACAAAATAAGCCACTTCTGCCCCCACAATCCGGATGTTCTGGGAGGCCTGTGTGTAAGTAGTGCGGCTGCCACTTTTCCAGTCCACACAGATGCAGTTCACACTTTCCACTGTGAACAGGTTCTGATGGAACAGACACAATAAATAGGTAAAGAATTCATGATATTTATAAATTAATAATTAACACATTTGAGAATGAGGGTAAATTTCCTCCATGACTTATACATCATCAAGTTTATTTTTAACCCCACAACAATGAACAAAACTATGGTTATGAAATTCCTTTTGAAGTTTAACATTGGCTCCAAATTGAAGGTCTGGCCATAGCAGGAACTGGACTCTTGGGCCATCTACTGTACCATACGCATAGACATTTGTTGCAGGGAGAGATGTATAAAATGGGGTCGAGTGGATTATCTCATCACAACATCATAAATGTCAGAAGCCTACATTGTCCTTACTAGAATGCATCCCAGGACAGTGTTCCTTACTAGAAGGCATCCCAGGAATGTTTTGTTCACTGCTGTATCCTCAGTGCCTCAAATAGTTCCTGGCACATAGCAGGTGTTCAATAAATATTTACTGGATGAATGAATAAATGAAAGGCAATGTTAGGGCGCCCTTAAATAAATATACTGAAGGTAAATGGGTAAGCTTTTCTGTGATGGAAAGAATAATCAAAGTTTTTGGATGAAAATATTTATTTTATATTACTGATGAATTACTTCACATAAAAGCATAACCCATTAGATATATACTGGAAGCTTTGTTGATGCAGGTCAATGATAGTTTCATGAATATTAGATCTGGGAGGAATTTTGTTTGTTTGGGTGTGTGTATGGTTATACATATCCCACCTTTTCCCCAAGACTTTCAGGAGGATGAAGCAATCTTAGAAATCACCTCCAATTCTTTTATTTTATAGATAGAAATCTCCAAAGAGGGAAAATGATTTGCTAATGTCATGGTTGGCTAAGGAGAGAGTCAGAACTAGAGTCTAGGACCTTTGACCTTTTAGGGTAATCCATTTTTTGGGGGGGGGGACTTTGTATTTTTTGTTTGTTTGTTTGTTTGTTTTTTACCATAAAGCAACCATGTAGTTGCTTCGCAGAGGGCCTGCGAAGATTGTGTACACATATCTAAAAAATTTTAGGTACACATATCTAAAAAAATTTACATTCCCTTTGAGCTAAGAATCCCTTTGTCTTTTTCCTTCATTGTTGTATAAAAATCGATTTCTACCCTCCCTCTAACAATCATCGGCTTAAGTTATTTTAGAAGACAAATTAGGGTTTTGCTGATTGTTTTTAAACTTGTGAAGTGAAGCCCATTTATTTTGTCTGTCTTCAGGATCAGTGGATAGTCTCTAGAGTTGATTCAATCCAGCCTTTGGCTCGAGTCATAGAGAGGTCTGAAATTAAAAGTGTTTAGGAGGACCGTTGTGCCTTGTTTTTTGGACCTTGGAAGAAATGACTGCACCTGTGCTCCATGCTGGCCACTAATGCTTGTTGAATAGATGAATCAAGGATAATGTTCCTCAAGCACTGGCAGTTGCTAGGAAAAATATGTTCTGTTTGATTTTCTGTCTTTTAGTTCTTCATTATCATGGGGCACACGGCCAAAGGCAAATTAAAGAAAATTGGATCACTATGGTTGAAACAACAGAAGCCGAAAATGAAAACCTACACAGTTTTCCCAGATATTGCTACCATTGGAGATCAAAGAGTAGCAAGTGAAAATCAAAGGAAAATAATTAGTTTGGGAAAAATAATTTATCTTAGTTCTTCATATAGAAACGAAAACCTACTGAAAAAATTAAAGTTATTGAAAACACAACTAATATTGCATCAGTAGGGCAACATCTGTTGCTAAAGTTTTGAAATATCTCTGTATTAGTTATTAAATAACCACTACCTAGAGCCACCAAATGCTTGCCAACCTTGCTGCCCTGACTGTCCCTGGTCCCTTCATACCCTACCACCTCTTGGACCTTCCCTTGAAACCTCAGGAGAGTCAGATGATTCTCTGGAGTCATGGTGGCTGGTATTTGTTCTGATTGTTTGCAACCTGTGCCTTCCCCATTGTTAATCATCATTCTGGGACCAACCTTCCCTTAATTGATTACCATGTCTCACCTTGCATAGATTGGACAACCAGTTTTCTTCTCCCTTGTCTATGAATCCATGAATAATAAAGCGGGTTTTTCTATCTGTTTTGAAGTTGGAGTCTGTGATAGTTGATGGATCTGCAACAAGTTCCTATTTGGGGAAGAAAGGTGTTTAATGTTAAGTTTCTTATATATCCAATAGAACCATTTGTACATGGAGGGAGACGGCAGGTAGGAGAACACCATCAAGACTTGAGATCTTTGTGAATAAGGATTCTCCTATTATAGGCAAGTTATTTGCAATCATCAAGTTCCAGACATCATAACATTTTTGCAGTTGTTCTACTCAGAATGCGTGTCTGCTATAATATTGATGCGGGAGTCTTGTTTCCAAACAATGGAAGGCTATGTGTGTGTGTATATGTGTGTACAATTTTACACACATATACACACACACATATATATAATGTTGGGAGATTATATGTAATATTGGGAGAATTTATGTATATATGTATACATGTATTATATATAACTATATTCAGAGTGTTTATTACATGGCAACATAGAGGTAGGATAAAAATGATATCAAGTTCCAATCAAGACAAAGGGTAGATGAATGGATTAAAAAGACAAGACCAACCTATATGCTGTCTACTGGATCATTTTAGATCATTTCAGATCTAAAGACACATGCAGACTAAAAATGAAGGGATGAAAAAAGATACTCTAAGTAAATGGAAACAAAAAGAAGGCTGAAGTAGCAATACTTGTGTTAGACAAAATAGACTTTAAAACAAAAGCTATAATAAGAAACAAAGAAGGAATTTATATAAAGATAAAGGGATTTATCCAATAAGAAGATATAACACTTTTAAAAATTTCTGCACTCAACATCGAAACACCTAATTATATAAAGCAAATATTAATAGATGCAAAGGGAGAAGTTGATAGTAATACAATAATCTCAGGGAGATTTAACACTGTGTTTACATCAATGTATAGATCTCCCAACAGAAAATCAATAAGGAAAAAGTGATTTTAAATGACACTTTAGAACAGATGGACTAACATATATTCACAGAACATTCTACCCCCAAACACCAGAATACACATTCTTCTCAAGTGCATGTGGACATTCTCCAGAATAAGTCAAATGTTAGGCCACAAAACAAACTTCAATAGATTTAAGAAGATTGAAATCATATCAAACATATTTTATGACAACACTGGTATGAAACTAGAAATCAACTATAAGAAGAAAAGTGGAAAAAATACAAACAGTGGAGACTAAACTACATGCTATTAAACAACCAATGGGTCAAGGAAGAAATCAAAGACCAAGTTAAATCAATATCTTGAGGTAAATAAAAATGTAAACGCAATGTTCAAAAATCTATGGGACACAGGAAAAGCAGTTCTAAGAGGGAAGTTTACAGTGATACAGGACAACATCAAGAAACAAGAAAGGGCTCAAATAAACAATCTAACCTCATACATAAAGGAAATAAAAAAGAAGAACAAATAAAACCCAAATTAGTAGAAGGAAGGAAAAAATAAATATCAGAGTGGAAATAAATGCAATTGAGACTTAAAAAACTATAGAAAAGATCAATAAAACTAAGAACTATTTCTCTGAAATGTAAATAAAATTGATGAACCTTTAGCCAGGCTCATTAAGAAGAAAAACAGAGAGGGTCAATAAATAAAATGAAAAATGAAAAAGAAGTTACAGTTTATACCACAGAAATGCAAAGGATCAGAGGAGACTACTACTAACTGTGATATGCCAACAAGTTGGACAACCTAGAAAAAAATGGACAAAGTCCTAGAAATAGATGATCTTTCAAGACTAAATCAGAAAGAAATATAAAATATGAACAGATCAATTACTAGTAAGGAGATCAAATCAGTAATTATACTCTCAACAAACAAATTTCCAGGACTAGACAGAATCACAGGTGAATTCTACTGAACATTTAAAGAAAACTTAAAACCTATCTTTCTCAAACAATTCCAAAATACTGAAGGGGAAAGAATGTTTCTAAACTCATTCTACAGGGTTAGCATTAATCTAATGCCAAAACCAAACACCACAAAACAAACAAACACACAAACACACACACACAGACCAATATTCCTGATAAACATAGATGTAAAAATCTTCAACAAAATAGCAGCAAACTGAATTCAACAATACATTAAAAGGATCATTTATCATTTATCATGATCAGGTGGGATTTAGTCCAGTGATGCAATGATGGCTCAATATCCATATATCAATCAGTGTGATACAGGACATTAACAAAACAAAGACTAAAAAATCATATGATATCCTCAATGGATACAGAAAAAACATTTGACAAAATTCAACATTCATTTATGATAAAACCTCAATAAATTGGGCATAGAGGATATATAACTCAACTAATAAAAGACATATATGACAAACCCACAGTTAACAGCATACTAGACAGTGAAAGCTGAAGGCTTTTGTTTTTCTAAGATCAGGAACAAAATAAGGATGCCCCACTCTTGCCACTTTTATTCAGCATAGTATTGTAAATCCTAGCCACAGCAGTTGGGCAAGAAAAAGAGATAAAATAATCCAAATTGGAAAAGAAGAAGTAAAGCTGTCAGGATTTGCAGATGACAGGATACTATATATTGAAAACCCTAAAGCCTCCACCAAGAAACTATTAGAACTAAAAAATGAATTCAATAAGTTGCAGGATAAAAATCAATATACAGAAATCTTTTGCATTTCTATACAGTAATAATGAACTATCAGAAAGAGACATTAAGAAAACAATCTCAGGGGCACCTGGGTGGCTCAGTGGGTTAAAGCCTCTGCCTTCTGCTCAGGTCATGATCTCAGGGTCCTGGGATCAAACCCCGCATCGGGCTCTTTGCTCAGCAGGAGAGCCTGCTTCCCCCTTTCTCTCTGCCTGCCTCTCTGCCTGCTTGTGATCTCTGTCTGTCAAATAAATAAATAAAGTCTTTAAAAAAAAAAAGAAAAGAAAACAATCTCATTCGTAATTGCATCAAAAAGAATAAAATATCTAGGAATAAATTTAACCAAGGAAGTGAAAGACCTATCTTCTGTAAACTATGACACTGATGAAAGAAATTGAAGGCAACACAAATAAATGAAAGGATTACCTTGCTCATTGACTAGAAGAATTGATATTAAAATGTTCATGCTACCCAAAGCAGTTCAATGCCACACAAATTCAATGTAATCCCTATAAAACATCAATGACACTTTTCATAGAACTAGAACAATAATCCTAAAATTTATATGGAACTACCAAAGATCCTGAGTAGCCAAAACAATCTTGAAAAAGAAGAACAAAACTGTAAGTAACCTGCTCTCAATTTTAAACAATACTACAAAGCTATAGTAATCAAAACAATAAAGCACAGGCACAAATACAGAAACATAGATCAATGGAACAAAATAGAAAGCCCAGAAATAACCCCACACTTATATGGTTAACTAATGTACAACAAGGGAGGCAAGAATATACAGTGGGGCAAAGATAGGCTCTTCAATATATGGTGTTGGACAGACACAAACAAAAGAATGAAACTGGAACACTCTCCTGCACCACATAAAAAAATAAACTCAAAACAGAGTAAAGACAAAATGTAAGACCTGAAACCATAGAATTCATAGAAGAAAACATAGGCTGTAAGTTCTTTGACAGTGGCCTTAGCAATATTTTTTGCTTAGCAATATTTTTAGAGAAGAACAACAAAAGCAAAGGTAAGCAAATGGGACTACATAAAACGAAAAAG
>ML112363.1:0-11705 GCA_003697995.1 Taxidea taxus jeffersonii
CGGGTCGCGCCGTCGCCCGCCACCAGCCCCGACAGCCCGGGTCGCGCGAGCGCGCGCTGACCTCGCCGACCCGCAGCGTCGTCCCTCGAAGCACGGCCCCTCAGGCAGCTCGCGGCCGGAAGCCGGCGGGCGGAAGCCGGGAACGCACGAGAGGCCCTTGCCCAAACCCAACATGGCCCCCAAAGCCTAGTCCCCGTCGCGGCGGGACGCTCCCCCTGCCCGGAGTAAAGATGGCCGTCGCGGGCGGAGCGCGCGAGCGGCGGGCTCGGACCTCCACGCCCCCGTCCGCGCCCCCTCCCGGCGGACGCTGACCCGGGGCCTTCCTATTGGTCGCTGCTCGTGGCGAGCTCGGATTGGGCCACATGGGGACGGCGTGGATCCCACCGGCCAATAGCGGCGCGAGGGCTGTCGGTGGGCGGGACGCCGCCCGGCGCCGTCAAGTAGCCCCGGGAACGGCCGGCACCGCGGAGCGGGGGGCGGCCGCGGAGGCCGAGCGCTCGGCCGGTGCCCGCTGGACCTGGGGTCTGCCCGCGCGGCCGCGTCCTGCGCGACGCTGCCCGCCTCGGCCCGCCATGCGCCCGCCGGCCCCGGCCGCGCTGGGGCTGCTGCTGCTGCTGCTGCTGCCGCCGCCTGCTGAGGCCGCCAAGAAGGCGACGCCCTGCGAGCGCTGCCGGGAGCTGGTGGACAAGTTCAACCAGGTGGGCCGCTCGTCCCTGGGGTGCGCGGGCGCGGGGGCCGGCCTGGGGGGTGGGGGGGCTGGGGCCGCCCCGCGACGGGCCGGGCTCCCCGACCCAGGGTAAGCCTGCCAGGGACCGGCGACAGGAACCCGGGACAACCCCAGCAGGGACCGGGGTCGCCCCGCGATGGACCGGGGTCTCCACACCAGGGGCCGGGGTCACAGAGCCAGGGTCACCCCGCAATGGACCGGGTCACCCCACCAGGGACTGGGGTCACGGAGCCAGGGTAGCCCTGCGATGGACCAGGGTCACTCCATCATGGACTGGGGTCAGGAACCCAGGGTCGCCCTGTGACAGACCGGGGTCACTCCCGGAGTGGACTCCAGGTCACCCTGGTGATGGACCTGAGGTCACTTGCTAATGAATGGGGTTACCCCATAGTGGACTCAAGTCACCCCCACGGGGGACTAGGGTTGCTCCCTCGGCAGATTGGGTTGGGGCAGCAGCACTGAGCTCTGTGCCCGCGCGCTCTCCTCAGGGAATGGTGGACACTGCGAAGAAGAACTTTGGAGGTGGGAACACTGCTTGGGAGGAAAAGTCACTGTCCAAGTACGAATTCAGGTGGGTTTTCTGCTCTGGCAGCCCAGCTGTGGCACTTGATGTGTCCCCACGAATCCTATCACCCTCATGGGCGATGGACACACGGTGGGTCCCTGTGCAGTCACCTGTGTGCTGGCCCCTAACTGGCCTTTTGCTCCCACACTTGTCCCCGTATCCACCTTGCACAGGGCAGACAGGGGGGTCTTTTCATGGTGCCCGCGGGAGCAGAGTCCCACCATGTAAACCGTCGCCAGCTTCCCCTGCCGGTCCGGTCCATCCTGTCCCCCCTTGCACCCCACGTCAGGGTCTCCCCTGCCACCCTGACCACTGCCCTCTGAGTTTAGTTCTCCAGATACCGACTGCACTTGTCCCCAGCTGACATGTTCCCCGCCAAAGTGGCACCATCATTCCTGCCTGGCACCAAGCAGGGCTCAGGATGTCCCTGTGGGACAGCCGCTGACTGCCTGGCCCTCATCACCTTGCGGTGCTGACGGGCTTGTTTCAGTGAGGTCCGCCTGCTGGAGATCACCGAGAGCCTGTGCGGGAGCAGTGACTTCGAGTGCCACAGTCTGCTGGAGGAGCACGAGGAGCACCTGGAGGCCTGGTGGCTGCGGCTGTGAGTGCCCCCGGCCCCTGCGCCCCCCACCCTGTCCCCCCCCTTCCCCCACCCTGTTGCCCCCTCCCGTCCCCACACCTCTGTGCCCCCCCCATCCCCCACCCAGCCCTGCACCCCACACCCCCAGACACACACACACCCTGGTCCCTCAGTTCCGGCACCACTGCTTTCCCCTGGGTGTTCACTGAAATTAGCATTTGTGACTTTGTATTTTTTAGTTTATAAATTTGAAATAACTTCTGACTTAAAAGCGTTGGCACACGCTTGTCTTCTTTCTTGCTCGGGTGTTGCCGTCTCTTGTTACCATAACGTGATAAGGGCAGGAGGTGGTGGCAGAGAAGTCTGGTCATACCCAGAGCGCTATGTCCCTAACGCTGTGATGCTCAGGAGCGAATATAATGAATCACATTTTGGGGGTTTTTTTGTATTTGTTTTTGTTTTTGTTTTTTAAAGATTTTATTTACTTGCTTGACAGACAGAGATCACAAGCAGGCAGAGAGGCAGCAGAGAGAGAGGGGAAGCAGGTCCCCGTGGAGCAGAGAGCCCGATGCAGGGCTCGATCCCAGGACCCTGGGATCATGACCTGAGCCGAAGGCAGAGGCTTAACTCGCTGAGCCACCGAGGTGCCCTTCATGTTCTGTTTTGAATAAATCCGTCACATGAGCTTTAATGAGCATGTTTCTAATTCCTCAGGAAGAAGGACTATCCTGACTTATTCGAATGGTTTTGTGTGAAAACGCTAGAGGTTTGCTGTTCGCCAGGAACATACGGGCCAGACTGCCTGGGTAGGTTGTCAGGAAATCGCGAGTGTCCTGCGTTGTTCCCAGTATCCGTGTCGTGATTTCCGGGGGGCAAAGCCGTGGCTGGGACCTGGGGCTGTCAGCTCCCACCGAGCCCTAGGGTGTCAGGTCACTGCCCCCTTCACGCCATGGGGACCTCCTCCTCGGGGCCAGACAGCCCTGAGTGCCCGATGCCGAGTGGGCTCCGCATCTGGGGCCTGCAGGCCTTCGGTGGGGCCGCTGTGGGTCGGTGTTCACCTGCTGTGCGGGGCCCTCCAAGGGCGCGGAGGCAGCTCTGGTTTCGTGTCCCCCACCCGGCTCTGCCCACGGAGCAGCCAAGACCTGTCTGTGGGAGCCCGGTGGCGGGGCTCGGGCGTCTGTCAGGGGATGGGTCAGGTCAGCTCTCCCTGGGGAGCCAGGCTCTTCCACGAAGAGACACGCTTTGAACCAAAGCCACGGGCTGCTGTCCGGCATCACTCGTCACTCTGGATGCCCAGCGGGACAGAGTGGACGTGTCTCGAGTCTGACCCTGCCATGGGCCATGGCCGCCTCCTGCTGTCCAGCCAGCATGTGCTGCAGCAGGCTGTCCTCATGGACACCCTCCATGCGTCCGTGTCCCCGTTGTCCCCATGTTCCAGGGGAGGCTCCCAAGCACCTGCAGACCCCAGCGTGTCTGCTCCCCCAGCCCTGGCCGTGCTGGCTTGTGTGGTCCCCGGGGGAGCTGGCCAGAGGAAGCGAGGACAGAGTTTACAGGGGCACGGAACAGGCGTGGTCGTGAGGTCAGGCGAGCGAGGCGCCACGTTCTCCTGGGGCACGCTCGGACTGGTGGGTTCATGTCACCCCCAGCGTGCCAGGGCGGCTCCCAGAGGCCCTGCAGCGGGAACGGGCACTGCAGCGGGGACGGCAGCAGGCAGGGGGACGGGTCGTGCCAGTGCCACCTCGGCTACCAGGGCGCCACGTGCTCCGACTGCGTGGACGGCTACTTCAGCTCCCTGAGGAACGAGACCCACAGCGTCTGCACAGGTACGGGGGCTGCGCCGGCCTTCAGCCCGCGGGCCTCGGGACATACCGCAGCAGCTGTCTCCTGGAGCTACGGGCACGGATGGGGGCCCGTTGGCTCTTGCCTGCACCCCCGGAGCTAGGAGGCCCCTGGGGACCCTGCATAGCGCGAGCAGGCCCTGGACGGTCTCGCTTGCTGTCTCTGAACAAGCCCAGGAGGGGAGAGCCAGGCCCCTGGCCCCACATTCTCTGGAGAAGGACTGGGCAGGTGGATGGTGCGGGGCCAGTGGTCGTGTCCCATCCACGCTAGCCTTGGTTCTGGGTGACCCGGCACCCGCGGTATCCCAGCAGAGGCCCACTCTTGCCCTGCGGCCACCTGGACGGGGTGACCTGCCTGCGCGATGTGGGCTGCCAAGGCCCAGGCCCCGCACAAGACGGCAGAGTGGTGGCACGAATGAGAACCAGCACCCCTGAGGCCACGGGGTGGGACCTCCTGGCCTCCAGGCTCCCTCTTGGTCGGGCAGGGTTGGATGTGTCTATTGTGACCGACCGCACTGAGCGCCAGGCGGACACCGGCCGTGCTTCCTGTCGTCGGTCCGCGGCCCCCTTGGGTGGTCTTTGCACATGCGTGAGGAGCTTCAGGCAGGCTGTGGCCGCTCTGGTCCCGGCGCCCAGGCCTTCAGCTGGCCCGGGATGCAGGTGCTGTGCGGGGCGCCCTGGGGCTGGGGGCCGCCTGGCAGGCGTGGGCTCCAGAGTTTGGGCCGCTGCCTTCCTCGGGTCAGAAGCCATTTCCCTGGGGTCCCTGTCCGCCAGAACGTGACCATGAAGGGGCCCTGAGAGCCCGTGGAGTGTTTCGCTCATCAAGCTCGTGCTGTGCGTCACGAGTGTAGATTTTATGGTTGTCCGAGGAGTCTTGCTTTACTGGGGTTTTTTCTTATTTGTATTTGGTTTTTGTTTTCATCCTAGTAAAGGTAAATTCCTTGCTTGCTGAAATGAGCTTTGCGTCCTGTTTTTTACTGAGAATGGCATTCCTGCGCATGACCGATGTCCCACCTCTGCTTCCTAGCTTGTGACGAGTCGTGTACGACGTGCACGGGCCCCAGCAACAGGGACTGCAGCCAGTGCGCCGTGGGCTGGGTGCAGGAGGACGGCGCCTGTGTGGGTGAGGCCGGGGGGACCCCCAGGGTGGCCTCGCCCCCTCCTCTCCACCCTCCTCTTCTCCCTCCTTTCTCCTCCCCTTCCTGTCGTCCTGCTTTCCTTCCTCCTCTCTTTTCCTCCCCTCTTTCCCTTTTCCCCTTTCTCTTCTTTTCCTGCTCTTCCTCTCCTCCTTTCCTCCCTCCCCCTCCCTTCCCCAGGTACAGGCAGGGAAACTGAGGCACAGACCTACTTTTGGTCTGGGGAGCCACACAGGGCGCTCAGCAGCCACAGTGTCTGCGTGATCTAGCTGCTCCACCATGGCAAGAAGACACGCCTTCCTGATGCTCACACACACAGCGTGCAGAGTTCAGGCCCTGGGCCTCGGCTGCCCCATCCCCGCCCTCCCCACGCGCCCAGCCTGGTGTGCGCATGTGTTTCTGCCGCACCTTTGCTTCTGAGCCCCAGCCTGCCTGTGAGCTCTAGCTTCCACCCAGCGCTGCAGCAGCCCTGGGGAGGCCCTGGCAGTGGCCAGGGGGCCCTTCCTGAGGCCCGAGTGCCGGCGGGTGGGCTGCCCTTAGGCCGGTCAGGGGTGGCAGACCTGTCCCTAGTGTCCCATCTGGAGTGGGGAGGCGGGTGGTCCCAACACTGACCTGGAGTTTCTGCATGTCCACGTGGAACAGAGGGTGCTCATGTTAGCTGCTGGTCCCTCGAGGAGGCCCTGCCCCCGGGGGCACAAAATGTCCCTCGTCACCCCTGCCTCCAGCAAGGGGGGACCTCCGGGAGAAACATAGACACACGTCCTCCACACAGCGGCCCCCTCCCTGTCCCGCTGGCTGTGGCCGTGGGTTGTGTCTGGTCACCAGCCATGTGACCTCCACGGGGGCCCTGGGACCCTCACGGCTCTGCCGCTGTGTTCCAGACATGGACGAGTGTGCGGCAGACACGCCTCCCTGCGGCGACCAGCAGTACTGCGAGAACGTCAACGGCTCGTTCGTGTGCGAAGGTGCCTGGGCTCGGGCCCCTGGGGGCGGGCGACTGTCCGGGTTCTGCCTGCTGTGAAAAGTGGAAGGCAGCACCCACGTAATAGATCCTTGCTGCCGAAAAACCAGAAATTCAGAGAAGCTGAAGATAACTTCTAAGACACCAAGAAGCTCTGTTAATAGTTCCACGATGCCCTGTCCCATTCCACGGGCCGTGGTTGCTTCAGCTGTGCCCCGTTGTCACGGCGGGAATGCCCACGACTGTCCATGTGGGGCCTGTCCTCCATGTTCCGTGGTTGTCTTCAACGGTCTGTGTTGTTGGGTATTGAAATCATAGCAGTTTTCCCACCGCTGTGAACTTCGAATTCCTTGGTAGATGAGGTTTTCACATTCGTCCTCTTTTTCTTTGGATTTGTTTCCAAACTGCTTGGAACAGTGGATTGTAGGGTCCCAGTACCCCCGGGAGGCCGCATGGACATGCTCTCCACAGCAGCGCGTGAGGCTGTCTGCACGCACCCCCTCATGTCTGCGCCCCGCCCCCGTGCCTGCAGCTCCCCCCCACCCCATGTCTGCTGGCTCCCGCACAGCGGCTGCAACCATGAGGCCTCACCGGGGAGCATCCCGCATCTCCCCTGTGCTGTTCCTACTGAGCTGCCAGGCCAGTCGGGCAGTGTCTCTGAGCTGGAGGTGACTTTGTTTTGCTCTGAGAAGATGGTCAACAGTGTGCGGTCACAACTCTGGGGCACACATCGTTGCTTTGCTGGGAGACAGGGCTATGGTGTTGAGGACACAGCCCTGGGGCCCCCACGCATTGATGGGGGACACCCAGATCCTGTGTGGCGCGGCTTCCGGTCCCATTTTGCTCACAGGAGGCTGTCCGATGTCGACGCCTTTCCGCTTTTTTCTAGAATGTGATTCCACCTGTGTGGGCTGCACGGGGAAGGGTCCAGGACACTGTAAAGAGTGCGTCCCCGGCTACACCAAAGAAAGCGGCCAGTGTGCAGGTCAGCGCCCTTGCGTCTGTGCCGGGCCAAGATGGACCGTGGCGGGGGGCCGCGGTGTGGACAGGCCCGTGAGGGGCCGGTGGGGATGGGACACCGGCTCTAGCTCTTCCTGCCACTCGGTTTCCCCAGCATGTGATGCAGAGGCAGCGGGTGGGGCCCCCAGGTGTGCGCGATGCTGGTGCTCCCGCGGCTGGGGCTCCCCCCACCTCCCACCCCCACAGCCCCCGTGGCTGCATGTCGGGCCTCCACGGCGGGGGCCGGGCTGGAACCCGCCTGGAAAAAGGCCGTGAATCCACAGCCGCCCCCGCAGCGTGAGTTCACGCTGGACCTCCCCCCTTCACGGCCGCCTGCGCTGCCCCTTGGCTCCTCTCTCTGTGCGCGGTGCCACCCCTGAGACTCTTGCTCTGCTCTTGTCCCTTCCGACCGCGTGCTTCCGGGGCGGCAGCGAGTCCCGAGCGCGTGCACCTGGTGACGGTGGCGGGTGTGCGGGGCGAGGCAGCCGAGCCAGCGGGGCGTCTCTTGCAGATGTAGACGAGTGTGCGGGGCCCGAGAGGGCGTGCGCGCGCAAGAACGAGAACTGTTACAACACGCCCGGGAGCTTCGTGTGCGTGTGTCCCGAGGGCTTCGAAGACACGGAAGACGCGTGCGTGCAGACGCAGGCCCCGGGTGGCGGTGAGTGTTGGGCACTGTGGGGCCCGCGCCGCGGTGGGCGTGCGCAAACTCACAGCGGGAGTGGCCCAAGGGGGGCTTTGGCTGGGGTTCCGGGAAGACGGGAGGGGACGCGTGCCTGTGGAGAGCCCTGGCGGTGACCGCCCGTGGGAGGTGGGGGCGGGAAGGAGGGTCCGTGACCCCGGGGTCAGCAGGCGGCTCTGCGTGGGCTTCCTGGGAGCCCAGAGGGCGGGATGGTCCCGTCTCTGCAGTTCCAGCGGCCGTCAGGCTGCGTCCCTCCAGTCTCCGCGGGAGGCCTCTGTCCACGTGGCCTTCTTGTGGCCTGTGTGTCCGTGTCCGAATCTCCCTTTTCCTACATGGATGCACTCCAGTGACCTTCTCTCACCTTGACCATCCGTAAAGCGCCCCCGGTTCACAGCTTCTAGGGGTGAGGATGGCCCCAGGTTCTGGGGGACATGGCTCTGCCCACGACCATCCCATAGAAGTCGTGGAAGAACGTGGAGCAGAAGGGCCAGTGTCAAAACGACACTGACAGCGTTTACCTGGACGAGTAAGACCAGACACAGACTCCAGAGCTCCCTGACCCCGAGCCGGGCAGCGAGGGCGCACAGCCAGGTGCCTCAGAGCCGGCTCCGGGCCGAGCAGGTGTCAGCGGGGAGCAGCGCCCCGGGCCGCCTCTGCCCCAGCGTGGCCTGGGGGGCCCTCCCTGCCGGCGCCCTGCAGCATGGGCCACGGTCCTGTGGGCCCCGGCGGACGGGGTGGGGCGGGGGGCACCTCGCCGGTCCCTGTCTTCGTTTTCCACACCCGAGAGGCCTCCTGCCGCGAGGCCACCGCCCCGGCCCCGTGGAAAGCGTTTGTGCAGGGATTTCCCCCAACAACTGTGTTTGTTTCCCAGCAGAAGTCGTGGAAGGAGACCCCACGCGGCAGCCCTCGCGGGAAGACCTGTGATGCACGTCCAGAGCCGGAGGCCGGACCCGCCCTTTAAATTATTGAGACTGGCGACCCGGACTCGGGGTCCTCACAGGTCCCCGTTTCTTCAGGGGACACGGACGGAAGCTGCCGCCCGGGAAGCGGCTCACGCCCACTCGGCTCTTCAGAAAGCTGCAGTCCCTGGCGGCCCTAACCCAGAGTTGTATATTTTGATACCGTTGTTTCTACTAAAATTGACCATGGAGGTCGTCAGGCCCAGGACACGCACGAGTCTGTCTCACTGAAAAAGCGGAAGGCTCCGGAGTGGGTGTGCCCCTTGCGGCCGCCAGCCTCCCCGGGGCGGCCCCACTGCGGGCACCAGAGTCTTGGTCGGGAGAGCGGCTGTCGTGGAAAGGCCCCCAGGGCTGGACTCGGCCGTCCCTCCTTCGCCGGTGTCGCTGGAGAGGAGAGGCCACTGTGAGCCCCGGGGCCAGTTTCTCAGCGTCAGATGGAGACTCTGGTGTCACAGGGAGCCCCCCACCGAGAGTGTCCTCAGCCGTCGGAGTGGCCAAACCCCCAGGGCTCGGTCAACCCCCAGTGGGCGCCTGCTTTCGGGAGCTCCTGCACCTCCGTGCCCGTCCACACGGCTGTCACCCTGGGGGCAGCTGCCTGTCCCCTGCTGTCCTGGCACCGAGGGCCACCGTGTCCACACACCCCCTTGCTGCAGCTGTGCAAGGGGACTCCCGCAGGCAGGACTCCATGTGGGTTCTCGCTGGGCAGGAATGACCACTTGCTGGCAGGTGGAGACCGCCCTGGCCCTGTCCTGTGTCCAGTTCTCCCTGGACCCCCGTGTGCCTCAGCGGGCCTCCCTCACTCCGCCTCCGTCTCTGTGGTGGGGGACAAGGCTAGGCACCCCAGAACTCCTACAGGAAACCGGGTCACGTGGGATGGACGAGGACCGCCACAGCCCAGTTGGGGGCTGCCCTTGTCCAGGCCAGACCTGTCACGGAGTCCACACACACGGTTTGCTTCTGGACATGGGGTGTGAAGGTCTCGGCCGCAGGATGCTGGGAGCCTGGTGGTGGGAGAGGCTGCCACTGCACCTGGGGGGACTTCCAGGGAACCCCGTGGGCTGGGGGGGTTCTCAGAGGGAGGGAGGGCAAGCTTGAGAGCGGGGGCCAGCAGAAGCATAATGGGTAGGTAGGACGGAGCCCCTCGGGTGTAGGTGCTGGGGGAGCAGGGCAAGGAGCGGGAGGCCCAGAAGGGAGCCCCTGGGGGGGTGCATTACCCATGGCCCCGAGGAGAAGCCACACCTGGGGACCTAGGCTGCTGCAGATGGTGGGGAGGGGCCCAGCTCGAGCTCAATAGAGGGCAAGGCCAGAGCCAGTGGTCCCTGCCCTCTTGGTCTGGCATGTGGGAACCAGGCCTGAGTAGCCAAAGCCACAGGCCATGTGGCTGGGGCATGGAACTGACCCCCTGTTTCCAGTTAGAACCCAGAAGGTCCCGAGTCCACATGGTGGGGTCGCCTGGGTGGTACCCCACCCCTAACAGGGCTCTGTGGGCACCAGCACACCCCTCCCACCGCAGGTGACATTGGTAGGGTCCTGGGGACAGTCACCTGACAGTGGGCAGGCCCTGCTGTTTGGACATGAGGAAACAGCCCCACGGCCGGCTCTCCTGTGGTACTCACACTGGCCTGCCGAGGTGTTTGGGGTCCCCTTTGGTCTGTACCCTGCCCTTCTGCTGTGCCAAGTACCCACCCCAGACCACCATGGCACCAACGGGCCCAGGGAGGGACAAGGCCAGGGTGGGCATCTCTGCGCTGACGTGGCCACGGGCCAAGGGTGCCCCATGAACCCTCACTCAGGGCCCCCAGCAGGGCAGTGGATGGCTCAGGATGACCTGGCTCTTGGAATAGACCGAATGTGGTCCCACCTCAGGGCCTCCATCCTGCTGTTCTGCTGGGGGCATCAGGGGCTGTCTCCTCTTGCTCCGTCCCTCCACCGGGGTCCCACTCACCAGTCACCTCTCAGAGCATGCCCTGGCCCCTTCCCCTTCCCTAACAGAGGAGCGCCCCAGGCTCTGCGTCCTCACCTGTAAAGAGCACATTCCCAGTCAAGGGACCTACAGAGGAGGCGGAGGGTCCCAGCTGGCCCGTGGTGTGTCGGGCTTGTCCTGGGACACGATGTGGGCAGGAACGGCGGACCTGGCCCCAGCATCACTCTGCCAGGCCTGGCATGGGGCTGCAGGTGCAGGCAGGGTCCTGGGGACCATGGTGGTGGGCGCTGGGGTGCGAGGACCAGGGCCGAGCACTTAGATGTCGGAGCCCCTACCGGGCCTCGGGCTCTGCTGGGCCTGGAGATGATCCTCTGGAATCCCCCGCCTCTGGCAGCGACCCCAGCCCTGCGGGCGCCCAGTCAGGCCTGCTGGAGGGCCAGCCAGGACGCCCCCGCGGGTCCCGCCCCCAGATGCAGGCACTGCGCTGGGCCCGGAGGAGGGCGCGCGGCCGGCAGGTGGCACTGCAGGACCAGCCTGGTGGCCGTGCTTGCCTGGACCCCGCAGAGGGGCCGGTGGGCGCAGCGGTGACTGCCCCCAGGATGGCGGGGCCCCCAGGGCAGGATGCGCTGTGGCGGGGACCCCCAGCCCCCAGCACTGACAGGATTGTCGTGCTCCCGGGATCAAAACTGCAGGAAGAGGTCACCGAGGAAGCAGGCGGGACACAGCCTCAGCGGCCCACAGGGAGCCCCACACCTCACGAACCTGGAGTGACGCGGCTGCAGTGTGAAACTGCCTTCTGCTCCCTCTTCCCAGCCTGGATGCTGCCCAGGGAGGGGCTCAGGGGCCAGCGGGTCACCCAGCCCCATCCCGCCCACCCGTTACCACGGGGACGGGGCCTCGCCCTTCAGGACCCCGGGTGCAGATGCTGCCCTCCCCAGTCCCCAAGTCGGGCAGCCTGCCTCTCCCTGGGTCCTCTCCCACTGGCCGGGCTTCTGCTCCCCATGGACCCTGGCTCACGGGGCCTGGAGGACCGGACGGTGGGGGCTCCGCGGGGTCAGGAGATTCACGTTTCCCGGGCTCTCGGCTCCTGGACCCCAGGGTCCTCTGGGGACACAGCACCGCGCGCAGGTCCTGGCGGCTTCCCTCCCGCAGGATGGCCTTCCATACACGCCCTGCCAGGCCAGAAGCTTCAGGAAGTGTGGTGCCGGAGAGCCCCATGGTCATGGCCCACCCCACCCTGACCTCGCGGGACAGCGGGTCACTCGTCTGTGGTGTGATTACACCAGGTCCCACGCCGCAGACGCAAACATGCTAGAAGCCAGGGGTTCTCCAGGGGT
>ML112363.1:16705-27947 GCA_003697995.1 Taxidea taxus jeffersonii
TGGAGCCCACCCAGCCTCCCGCTGTGGCCATGGCCCTTGTGACAACCCGCCCTTTTCAAGAGCGCCTCCCCAGCCCTGTGACCGCAGCACGTCCTGGGACGGAGCCTCAGACCGGGAAAGGCTCCTGGTCATCGAGCTCTCCTCGGCTGCCTGGGACAAGGTGCTGGGGCCTGAGTCCCCTCTGCCCTGCCCTGGGCCACCAGGTCCCCAACACGCGACATCACTAGTTAGTTCCAAGAGGGAGGCCAGCAAGTCCTGAGAGGAGAGGCTCCCGTTTTCTTGAAGGAAGCCTTCCCGAGAAGGTGTGGGTGGCTTGCGTGGTCGTCCCTGCGTGCCCGTCACCTCCAGCCAGCGCCCTGGTCGGCACACAGCAGACCTCGCTTTCACTCCATGGGAGACGCTTCCTCTGACCACTGAGTCCTCCTGGCCTCCCTGCAACCTGCGGCCCTTTCCCAGAGTGACAGGGGATGTCATCACCCCATACTGTCCACTACTGGACTCTGCTCACCAGCGCAGCCCCCTCCCAGTTCCCCAGGGCGACAGCTGGGACCCCTGGAACACCCGCCATGCGGAGTGGGCCCAGTCCTCCTGTCTCTGCAGCGGCCGACCCGGACCCCCCTGGCTCTGTCCGCCCGCGCTTGTTCCCACAAGGGCAGTGGTCCCGACTGACCGCCTGGGAAGTGTCCACAAGGTGGTGAGAGAGCTGGCCTTTGATCCCCCATGGAGTGACTATTCACTGGGCAAAGCCATGGCTGTGGCCACCCCTGCAGGGACCTAGGGTGAAGACCTGCAGCTGACAACGGGCCCTTCTTTCCTATTCTCTGGCCTTGGTCTGATGCTGCGCCCTGGTCCGCACGTGGGGTGGCTGTGTGGAGCCCCTCCCGCACGGCCAGTGCCTGCCCGATCTCCCTCATGCCCCACCACACAGACTCCCCAAATCCCCTCAGCCGAGGGCCACCCTCTGGGAGCCATCTCCTCCCTGGCTCCCTACTCCCTACCTGCCGGGTCCTGGACTAGGCTGGACTCCTGGGGACCCCACCTTGGGCACTGCTCTCAGCTCACACATGTCCCCCCCCACCTGCCTTCCCACACCCCACTGGGTCTGCCCTCTTGCTCTCCTGCACTGCTGGGCTCACTCAGGCAAGCCTGGGGGTGGGGGGCTCCCATCCACTACCTGGTGTGGGACAGTGGTAAAACACGACTGAGGGGTCACCTGGCCATGCAGGTGCGGTTCCCTGCAGCCACACTGATCTTCCCGAAGGTGGGGGCAGGTCAGGGACTCCGGGGAGGAACATTGGAAACCACCGGGGTGCAGAGAAGGCTTCAGCCCTGCCTGTGGTTGGGTGGGACCCACCTCCCGCCTGTGCCCAGACAAGCTGCCATTCATTCAGGGCACAAGCCCCATCCCAGGCCAGGGGCCCCTCAAAGCCATTGTTGCTGGGAACATCCCAGACCCCAGGCTGGCTGGCTCCACACCCGTGAGGGGCAAGGGGCCCAGCCTGTCCTGGTGAGACTGTGCGCGGTGGGGGACACCCACCCTTCCAGGGACCCTCCTCCCAGACCCAAGTCTCCAGGTGACATCCGCCGGCCTGGCAGCCGCCCCCCCACCGCGACCCCAGCCACCACACACCTGTCCGGGAGCAGGTGTCCCCCAACACCTGCCATGGGGAAGGGTGGGCCGTCTCCGGGCTGCACTGAAATAAATGGAGGAAGGGGGGAGGGTGTCTAACCGCGTCTGCCACTCAGCCCGGAAAACCCAGGACGCTCCAGAGGGGTCCAGGGCAGCGTCCCCCAGGCCTGCCCGCAGGGGTCAGCCGCGGACCTCAGGGTCCTTGCTGGCTCGTGGGGGCCCGGCCCGCAGCCCCGCCGCGGTGGAGGCGGGAACGGCCCCTCCTGACGGCGCCCGGCCTCTGGGCCCCCCCCCACCTCCGCCCCTCGGGACGCCCCGTGGCACGGAGAAAGCCCCTGCTCCGGGGCGCCCCCATCCCCGGCCCCCTCCACGGCCCCGCTCCGGGCTCCCCCAGGCCCCCGCAGCCCGGGACCGCCGGCCGCCGGCCGCCGCCCCTTTCCGGCCCCGCGGGGGGAACGCGGCGCCGCCCTGCCGGGAAGGGGGCGGCGCCGGAAGCGGCCGCGGGGCCCCCCGCGGCGGGCGGGGTGGGGGAGGGGCGGGGTCGGCCGGGCCCGCCCCCCTTCCCGGAGCCCGGGGGACGCGGTGCTGACGCTGCCGGGAAAGCCCGAGGCTTCCGGGACGTGGGCGCGGCGCGTGCGCGGGCGGCCGCGACCTTCTGGGAAGCGCCTGGCGACAGGTGGCCGCGGGCGGGACGCGCGCTCCTCGTGACGTCATTGCGGGGGGGCTCCCGAAGGGGACGGGCGGGGGCGGGCGGGGGCGGGCGGGGGCGGGCGGCCGTCCCCGCGTCCCCGCGTCCCCGCGTCCCCGCGTCCCCGCGTCCCCGCGTCCCCGCGTCCCCGCGTCCCCGCGTCCCCGCGTCCCCGCTCGGCAGGATGTGGCCGTGGGGGCTCCCCGCCGAGAGGCTGGGGTGCGCCGGGGAGACACCTGCCTCCTGCCGTGCTGTGGGCCCCCAGGCCTCCCCCGACCCCCTGTTTCACTGGGGCCTCCCCCAGCCCAGCCCGTGCGCCCAGCCCTTCCCGCCTGGACCTCTGGGTCCCGGAGTGCCAGCCCCGCCGGGGCAGAGCCCACTCCAGGCCTGAGGCCCCGGAACGACCGGTCCCTCCGCGCTGCCCTCCGAGGCTGGGCCCGGACGTCTGACCAGTCATCCCCAGTGCCCTCCGGGGCCTCAGGCTCTTCTCTGGGGGCCACGGTCTGGGGAGGCCTCCTGGGGCCCAGCGCCTCCGTGCGCCCCTGGGAAGCAGGACCGTCTGACCCAGGGGGACCTAGGGAGGCTGGGACGGGAAGGCTCTACAGTGGTGGGGTCTGCTCTCTGTGCTTCCAGCCTTTTGAGGTTCCAGAGGGCGGTCAGACCGAGCGAACCTCGTCCATCCCCCAGTCCATCCCCCAGCCTCCTCCGCGTGTGGCCCAGAGGCCCAGACCGGCCCCCATCTTCTGCTCAGCCTCCTAGCTGTCATGGCTGAGGGGGGAGCCACCTGCGCCCTGAAGAGCGCACAGGTTGGGGTGACCCTACGAGCACCTTCTCGCCCTGCCATCGGCACATCCCTCCTTAGGGTGAAGGGTGGAGGGGACACGGCCCCCTGCGGGCTGACTGGGGAGGGGGACCCCGACCTGGGACTCCCCCAGCCTGCTCTCCCAGGTGAGCTGCGCCCCCTGGAGCAGCCGCCGGCGGGACAACACTGGCCCTTGTGTGGCTGCCTGGGTGGCGGCTGGGGTGCCAGCCCCTGGTGTCGCTGGCAAGCAATGGCTTCTGCCCCCACCCCCAGTATATTGTCCATTCACTGCTGCCCTGCTATTAACAGCCCCTCCCCAAGCCAGCAGCTATAAATAGCCCCCCAGCCCCTCACACAGGCCCCTCAGACGCCTGCTGCCCAGCGTGCACAATCACCCACACACGCTAGGACACTGGTCCACTCAGAGCCATGCACGCCCGGGCACAGAGCCCACTCCTGCTCCGCTCCACAGCCGGGGGCACCGAAGGGGGCACACACCACCACAGCCACTGGCAGCTGACAAAGTCCCCACACTCTCGTGCGTCCTCGCGGAGCCAGGGCCAGGGGCAGGCACGGACGGGGGGTTCCCTCCCCCTGCCATCCATCCCTGAGGCCCTGCGGCCTTCTGACCCTTCCTCCTCCTTCCAGGAGTGCAGGCAGGCTCAGTCTGCTCCTGTGGGGCCCCCTCAGAGGTCCTCTCAGACCCTTGAGCTTCTCCTCTGTGGAGCAGGTACCATGGCACCCACCTGCTGGACAACCTGGGGTGGCATGCCAGCCGGCACTGGGGGCCCCCTTGGTCTGGAGGGAGATCCACTTGGAGGGAGGCCCTGGGCCCTACTGCTCTGTCCCAGGAAACCAACCCCTGTGTGGACCTGGCCCTGGCCCTCCACTCCAGGTGCTGCTGGGTCAGGCCCTGGGGGTCACAAGCCCAGCACAGCCCCCTGACTCTGGCTCTGGAGGACCCCGGGGCTGGTCCCACCTCCCACCTGTTTCACGGCACCGGCCCCACTGGACTCCTGTCTCCTGTTGCTCCGGGGGGCCTGGTCCCAGCTAGCGGTGACCTCTCCCCTGCAGGGCCCTGTGGCTGGTGGTACCCAGGGCCAGGATGGGAGGCCTGGAGTCCGCTGTTATTGTGACAAGTGGAGAAAAGGAAAACAACCCTGTTTACGGAAAAGGCGCGTCTGCCGCCACTGGCCAGCGGCCTTCCTGGGGGGACAGAGGCCCTTTGTTGGAAAAACAGGAAGAGAGGATTTCCAGGACCCATCGGGCCACCCGCCGGCCGGCAGCCCGAGCTTCCGCTGGTTCTCAGCAGCTTCCGCCGGCCACCAGCTGCCTGTCTATCCCCTTGTCTCTATGTCCCTCTGACCACAAGACCCAGGCTTCCAGCTTTGGGGGTAGAGCTGCCCTCAGTGCTCAGTCCCACAGTTGGGGGGTTCATTTGGAGGCTGCTCTCTCTGCCCCGCAGCCACACAGGGACCAACCCCTGAGATGTGCCCACTGGGAGCCCAGCTTCAGGCAGAGGCGGGCAGCACAGCAGGCCTGGCCACTGTGGAGTCCCAGCCCCGCGTGGAAGCCCACTAGGGAGGCAGCCCCACACCGCAAACCCGCGGGGGCAGGGATCCCGGGGGTGGGCAGGGGTCTCCCTCAGGTCACAGCAACCAGGGACGCCCCTGAGTGTGGCCTTGGACTGAAGACCCAAGGAGCCCAGAGAATGGCATCATTAGGCATGGGGTGGAGGGATGAGGCTCAGGCTAAGTGGGGGGTGGGGGGATGTGGTGGCCAACACAGCCTGAGGCCCTCTCCTTCCTCCCTCCCGCCCCAAGCTGGCACCTTGGGCAGCTGGCGCCTTGGGGTCGGGTTATCGTGTCCCTGCCACCCAGGATCATGTCCAGCCCGTGGCTCACACATGGCTCAGCAGCTGGGCCCACCAACAGCATGGGCAAGGGTGCGTGGGAGGGTGCTCACACACATGCACACACGTGTGCCCACGTTCTCGGACACACATGTCCCAGCACATACACACAACCCACAGCCCCAGGTCATCATCATCACTGACCACACGCACCCCCTTGCCCCCACTCCCAGCCAGGAGACTCCACGGCTCACCCATCCACCCCTGCCAGGGGCAGTCCCCAGGCACGGTCCCCAGGCTGGCTTGTGTGGGTCGCCCTGCCCCATGCAGCTGTGAAGGGCCACAGGGTGCCTGGCACTGGGGTCGGGGGGACAGCCCGGTGGCAGGGTGACAGCTCCCCACCTCTGCCCACCCTGACATTGCCTCTCCCCACTGCCAAGGGCTTCTGTGACTCGGAGCCCTCCCCCTGCCCCCCACTGCCCGCTGCATGTCCTGCTGGGCTCTCGGGGGCCAGAGTGGAGTCCGTGGCTCAGTCGGCCCTTGGGGTGCATGTGGATCTCGTACTGCAGGCCGAGGTAGGGGTGTCCAGAAAGGTGGGGGGTGCACACGCCGCCCCCTCAGTTTCCCTGGTCTAGCCTCTGTCCGCACAGTGTCCAGCTGCATCCCCGCTGTCCGGAGGGGGAGGGCCTCCCTCACAGCTTCTTCAGGCTGGCGGTGGGCCCGTGTTTGGACCCCACCCAAGCTGTTCTGAGGTTTTATGTTGTTCTTTCTTTTATGCAGCCAATGAAAGAAGTGCACTGAGCCTGTCCATGCCAGGCCTCAGGCCTAGAGAGTGACCCTCCTGAGCTCACGGGCAGCTGGACGCCAGGGACTCCTGTGCCCCAGCACCTGGGTCTGCACCATCAGGAGCGGCCCTGCGGAGGCTCAGAGGGGCTGCTCAAAAGCTTGTGGGGTGGACAGGGAGACAAGAGCTCCCCCACACCCTTGCCCAGGTAGCTCGGGTCAGCTCTGGCCCTGGTGCATGGAGGGCTCAACAGAAGACCCCTGGGCCTTGCCCCTGACCCGCCCACCTGAATTTCTGGGTAGCACTGGGTGCCAGAGAGGCCTGGCGGAGGTGAGTGAGGGGCCACACAGATACACTGGGTGGGGGCAGGGGGACAGCCAGGGTTGGAGGCCGGGGGAGTGGGAGCAGGGTGTTGGGAGCAGCGGGTGTGAGGGGCTTTGGAGGTAGATCTGGGGAGGATTGGGCTTCTTCCCTGTGGGGTGGGAGCCCGGTGAGTTCTGCGCAGAGGGGCCATGAAGCGACAGAGCCTGGCCGATCCCCCTGCTGCACTGTCTGGGGGGCTGCTTAGAAATTCCTGGCTGCAGTGAGGGCCCTGCTGGCAGCCTGGGGGGGGGGGGGCACGCGGGGGTTGGGGGGGGGGGGGGGGGGGGGCTGGGGGGGGTTTGGGGGGGGGACTAAGGGCGGGGCTCAGGGCTGGATACTCTGGATGTGTTACCTGTGGTCCAGGTCCACCACCGAGTCTTGGCCCGGCTTGCAGGAGCGGTCGTGTCCTCCGTGGCGCCGGCAGCCTGCAGCCTGCTGAGGCCCCCTTGGAGGTGCCGCCCCGGCCGACCAGAGGGCTGCCTCTGTCGGAGAAAACAAGAGGGCAAGGGGCCTCGGTTCGGGTGCTATTTCAGGGATGCCTCCCCCAGAACCCACAGCCATGGAACCTGCACGTCTACCTGTCCCTCCATCCATTGTCCAGGCATCTGCAGTGCTGCAGACCCACCGCCCCTCTGTAAAGTGTTGTTTAGTGGTGAATAAATGAATGACGCTCCTCTGCACAGCCACTGCCCCCCACAAGACCTGATGTACGCCTGGCTGGGGGTGGCTCTCAGGAAAGCACTACTTGATGAGTGAGTGAGAGAACCGGGGAGTGAGGGCCCGAGCGAGGGTGAAGGGAGGAGGCGGCTGCAGAGAGCTAGGCTGGCGGGTGGGCTGCCCAGCCCCGTGGGCTCACTGCTGGCCGGTGCATTCCGAGCCC
Source organism: Taxidea taxus jeffersonii (assembly GCA_003697995.1). NCBI lineage: Eukaryota > Metazoa > Chordata > Mammalia > Carnivora > Mustelidae > Taxidea > Taxidea taxus. The sequence goes on from ML112363.1 coordinate 23,705, forward strand.
CAGCCCTGCCGGCGCTGCCCAGCAAACGGGGGAATGGCCTCCAAGGCTGCTCACTGAGCTTCTTGAAGCCGCAGGCAGCGCCGAGGTCTCTGGGTGGCTGAGGCCACCTCCTGCCCGGGGAGGACACAAAGCCACAGCTGGGCCCACACCGGGTGGCCACGCAGCTGAGGCGGGACCCAGGCTGGCATCTGAGGCGTGCAGAGTAGCCCTTGAGGACCCCCGGCCCTGGCCTGCGGGATGAGCGGCATCATCGCCCCCGAGGGCCCCCAGACGGGGAGTCGGCCTCACCCAGGTCTGAGCTGGCTGTCACAGCAAGGGGTGAGGCGGCTGGGGGGGCTCTTTGCAGGGGGGCTGCAGAAGCCCAGGCCAAGGCGGGGGAGCAACCTCGGGAGTTCTGGACATTTTGCTTGAAAATCACTTGCCCCAAAACCAGCCTCAGGTATTTGTTCCACAGCCCCTGGAGCCCAGATCAGAACCCCTGAAGCAGCAGCTCCCCACAGGGGCTGGTGAGCAGGTGGGGACCATGTGGCTGGGGGGGTGCACAGCCCACAGCCCACGGGCTCTCAGGCCCCGAGGGCCCCAAGGTTTTCTCCACGAATGAGGGTCCCTGCCCCAGGGCATCCCTCTGGCCACTCCTCCCTGATGCAAGCCTTCATCCCCAGGGGGTCTGACCTTGGCGATCCATCCACCTGTGGCCATCCTGGGGCACCGCTGAGAACGGCCTAGCTCCCCCCGGTCAGGGCCAGCCACCCCAGCGAGACGGCTGCCTGCTCAGCTGCTGCCCTGGGGCAGCTCAGCTTGGCTGTTCGTGTTCCCGGGGGAGACTGGGGCTCATGGGGCAGCAGGACCTCTGACCTGTAGAGCCCAGAGCTCCGGGGACAGGGGCACAGGGTCCCTGCGCAGTAGCAAGAGTGACCATTGCGGGCTCCCAGCCCTCGGTCCCCGGGCACCACAACACCCTGGTCCCTGTGCAGGTGGCTGGGTTGGCCCTCCCACGGGAAAGACAGCATGACTGAGGGCTCCGGATCCCGGCCCCGGGATGAAGGCAGGAGACTTCCCACACGTGGCTCCGTGGCCGAACTGGAAAGCACCTGTGGTCTGTCCTGTGGGGGCGCCGCTTCCAGTCCTCTTGGCTGGGGTAGGAGAGTGCGTTCTCGGAACCAGCGGCCCCTCCCCGGAGCTGCTCTGGCGTCCCCACTGTGGTGGCCTTTGCGGTGGACCCACGGCCGTCCCGCCTCTCTGGCCGACCTGGCGAGTTAACAGGTGGGACGGGGGCCGTGGCCTGCTCCCTCGGGGCGGGGGTGGATGGCTGGGCTCGCTCGTGCCACGCCAGTGCCCTGGGAGGGGTACCCTGCTTATTTGTGATGTTGGCCGGGTAGGGGGAGCTCCTGAAGTTTCTGCGTGACTGTACGTGGCAGTACAGCTCCGGCTCGTGGGCTGAGTTCTTCAACCCCAGCCGTTCACCTGGGGACTGTGGCGTGTGGACTTACGACGTGGCCTCACGTGCCCCGGCTCTCTTGGGGCCACGGTACTGCTCCAGATTGGCAGGTACCCAGACGGATGCAAGCCACAGCTCCTGTCCCCAGGGGGCCACCATGGGCGTCCCCACAAGCCACAGGGCACCAGGTCGTCCTCCCTGGCATTTCCTCAGTGGGTGGGTCAGGCTCTCTACCTGACTGACCTGCCACTCAGTCATGGGCACGGAGCTGTCGGGGCCTTACCTGGAGGCAGTGCCGACAACAGCAAGAAGGCCATTGGGAGGACCAAGGACAGAATGGTGGTGGGACAGGGACAGGATCCCTGGCCCTCTGGCTGCTCTGCCTGGGGCGGCGAGGGGGTCAGTGAGGAGGGGCCCTGTGGTCACCCAGGTGAGGCAGGACAGAAACAAGGACCAGGCTGGGTGGTGAGTCCCGGGAGGATTCTGGATCCCACCTCCTGGTTTGTGCTATGCCCTCCCCTCCCGTGTGTGCTGGGCAGCTGACGTGTAGGGCTCCATGGGAAGGCGCAGCCCATGTGTGCAGAGCAGCCTCGGCAGGGACGACGGAATCTGCCACCCACAGAGACAGTGATCACGAACCAGTGCCCCTGAAGCTCAGGATCCTTTGCTGCCTGGCCAAAGCCACCCACACGACGCTGGGGGCAGGAGCCCAGGGCGTTCAGGAAGGGAGAGGGGCAGCAACCGGGCCTCCCCTCCAGGAGCTGGCTAGTGAAGTCTCACAGCTGGGTGGGGAGGGGGTCCCCAGAGGCTTGTAATGGTGAGATGAGAAATGGCGTTCCCACTGTGCCTGCAGGACATGCCGGTGGGGACAACTGATGATGGGCCGCGGAGGCTGGGAGGGGCTCCCTGCGCTGGTGGGGGCCAGCAGGGGAGCATGCAGCAGAAGAGCAGGTACACGAGTCAGGAGGGAGCAGCCACATGGGGGCTGGGGAGGGATGGGGGCCCGTGCTGGCTGGGGATCTTAGGTGCAGAGGACCGTGAGGACAGGGAGAAGGCGTTAGGCTTCTGCTTTTGGAGTGGGGGGGCCCCTGGGCCGGTGCTGGGCGGGGGAGAGCAGGGGGCCTCGGGGACAGCAGGGGGCCATAGGGAGAACAGGGAGCCATGGGGAGGGCGAGGGGAGGGGAGGGCAGGGGGCAGGGCAGGGCGGCAGGGAGGGCGGAGGTCTAGCTCCTGCAGGTGCTCCTCTGGCCCACCGTTGGGGAGCTGCAGGGGAGCTGGATCTGGGAAGGGACCTGCAGGACCACGTGGACGCGGAGGGCCATGTGAGCACAGGGGGTAAATACGAGGACAGCCAGGGGAGGAGCAACCTGGTTTTCTGCAGGAGGGGCTGGAGGGTAGGCTGAGATCCTGGCAAGCCCCGCTGGGTGACCTGGGGTGACACAGAGTGTCTGTGTCGTTAGGACTCTTCAGATGGCACAGTTTGGTGCATTCTCTGCAGGCAAGTTGCATGTAGTAATTTGGATATTAAAATGTGCATATTTTTTTTCAAAAGACATTCCCCTGGCACATCTCTGGATCCCCTCTGGAGGCCCCCACCTGGGCTTGGGAACTCAGAGGTGCCCTGACTCGGAGGCCACCGGGCAGTGACCAGTGTGTCCTGGTGGGCGATCTGTTTGCCATAGACTTGGGCCCGGCCGGCCGGGCCCAGAGCTGCAGCACAGGAAAGGTGGGCAAGGAGAGAAAGAGGCGTGGGGCCCCGGCCCGAGAGCCTGTGATGTGGGAGGGTGGGGGGGCGGATGGTGTCGTTAGCGCTGGTCTGTGCAGACGCCGGGTCAGAGACCAGTTGTTATGGTTAATCTCGGCTGTTCATGCCACATGCCGTGACTCGAGGGGCCCACGCTCATTTCTCACCTAGGGCCTGGTCTAGGCTCTCCCCACCACCCATGAATCACAGCCAGATGCTTTCTTCTTTGATGTCTCCAAGGGGGCCGAGCGAGAGAGCAGGTGGACTCCTCGGGCCCCCAGCCCCACCCAGCAGCTCTCCCTTCCCACCTGCCCTTACCTGACTTGGCCAGGTCTTCCCCTTGAGCGGGTCCCTGACAGTGGAGACCAGGAGTCCTCGCCCCTACAGTGCGGTTCCTTGGTCCTCAAGAGTGGGGCAGTTGCCTTGGGAGGCCAGGGGAGGAAGAGGAGGCCTGGTTCAGAAGGCAGACACTTCTGTCCCCACCGACTTCAGAACCACCAGCAGGGCATGGGGACTCCAGGGGCATTGAGCAGCTCTGGGCCTGGATGAGGTCTTCCCAACAGACAGGCGAGGACATGTTCTGAGGCCGGCTGGGGCTAAGACCCTGGCTGTGTGGCCCAGAGCTGGGCTTTCCCTGGGAGCAGCAAGCTACACCCAGCTGGGGGCACCTTCGGCCTGGGGGACACAGGTGTGGGAGGGCCCGGCCTGTGAGGATGGCCGGGCTCAGGTGGCTGGGGGCTTAGGATTCGGGGCTGGCTAGGTGGCTGACCACAGGTGCCGGCTGTGTGCCCTTGGCAGTGGCCAGCGCTCATGTCTGGGCGTCCTGGCAGCCACAGCCTCCAGAGAGCTCATCTGTCATGCAAATGCCCCCTTCTGGGCCCCCGAGGGCCTCCCTAGCAGCTTGGAGAGCTGTCACCAGCCAGGGTGGGTCCTGGGCTTAAGGCAGGTCCCCTGCTGGGCCCTTCCGGTCCTGCGCACCCCACCTCCCCCCGCAGTGGGTGGCAGCCGAGGGACGCCCCTTGACCGTGAGGGTCCCCAGCGGCAGACCCAGGCTGGCCTGA
>ML112364.1:0-11705 GCA_003697995.1 Taxidea taxus jeffersonii
CGGGTCGCGCCGTCGCCCGCCACCAGCCCCGACAGCCCGGGTCGCGCGAGCGCGCGCTGACCTCGCCGACCCGCAGCGTCGTCCCTCGAAGCACGGCCCCTCAGGCAGCTCGCGGCCGGAAGCCGGCGGGCGGAAGCCGGGAACGCACGAGAGGCCCTTGCCCAAACCCAACATGGCCCCCAAAGCCTAGTCCCCGTCGCGGCGGGACGCTCCCCCTGCCCGGAGTAAAGATGGCCGTCGCGGGCGGAGCGCGCGAGCGGCGGGCTCGGACCTCCACGCCCCCGTCCGCGCCCCCTCCCGGCGGACGCTGACCCGGGGCCTTCCTATTGGTCGCTGCTCGTGGCGAGCTCGGATTGGGCCACATGGGGACGGCGTGGATCCCACCGGCCAATAGCGGCGCGAGGGCTGTCGGTGGGCGGGACGCCGCCCGGCGCCGTCAAGTAGCCCCGGGAACGGCCGGCACCGCGGAGCGGGGGGCGGCCGCGGAGGCCGAGCGCTCGGCCGGTGCCCGCTGGACCTGGGGTCTGCCCGCGCGGCCGCGTCCTGCGCGACGCTGCCCGCCTCGGCCCGCCATGCGCCCGCCGGCCCCGGCCGCGCTGGGGCTGCTGCTGCTGCTGCTGCTGCCGCCGCCTGCTGAGGCCGCCAAGAAGGCGACGCCCTGCGAGCGCTGCCGGGAGCTGGTGGACAAGTTCAACCAGGTGGGCCGCTCGTCCCTGGGGTGCGCGGGCGCGGGGGCCGGCCTGGGGGGTGGGGGGGCTGGGGCCGCCCCGCGACGGGCCGGGCTCCCCGACCCAGGGTAAGCCTGCCAGGGACCGGCGACAGGAACCCGGGACAACCCCAGCAGGGACCGGGGTCGCCCCGCGATGGACCGGGGTCTCCACACCAGGGGCCGGGGTCACAGAGCCAGGGTCACCCCGCAATGGACCGGGTCACCCCACCAGGGACTGGGGTCACGGAGCCAGGGTAGCCCTGCGATGGACCAGGGTCACTCCATCATGGACTGGGGTCAGGAACCCAGGGTCGCCCTGTGACAGACCGGGGTCACTCCCGGAGTGGACTCCAGGTCACCCTGGTGATGGACCTGAGGTCACTTGCTAATGAATGGGGTTACCCCATAGTGGACTCAAGTCACCCCCACGGGGGACTAGGGTTGCTCCCTCGACAGATTGGGTTGGGGCAGCAGCACTGAGCTCTGTGCCCGCGCGCTCTCCTCAGGGAATGGTGGACACTGCGAAGAAGAACTTTGGAGGTGGGAACACTGCTTGGGAGGAAAAGTCACTGTCCAAGTACGAATTCAGGTGGGTTTTCTGCTCTGGCAGCCCAGCTGTGGCACTTGATGTGTCCCCACGAATCCTATCACCCTCATGGGCGATGGACACACGGTGGGTTCCTGTGCAGTCACCTGTGTGCTGGCCCCTAACTGGCCTTTTGCTCCCACACTTGTCCCCGTATCCACCTTGCACAGGGCAGACAGGGGGGTCTTTTCATGGTGCCCGCGGGAGCAGAGTCCCACCATGTAAACCGTCGCCAGCTTCCCCTGCCGGTCCGGTCCATCCTGTCCCCCCTTGCACCCCACGTCAGGGTCTCCCCTGCCACCCTGACCACTGCCCTCTGAGTTTAGTTCTCCAGATACCGACTGCACTTGTCCCCAGCTGACATGTTCCCCGCCAAAGTGCCACCATCATTCCTGCCTGGCACCAAGCAGGGCTCAGGATGTCCCTGTGGGACAGCCGCTGACTGCCTGGCCCTCATCACCTTGCGGTGCTGACGGGCTTGTTTCAGTGAGGTCCGCCTGCTGGAGATCACCGAGAGCCTGTGCGGGAGCAGTGACTTCGAGTGCCACAGTCTGCTGGAGGAGCACGAGGAGCACCTGGAGGCCTGGTGGCTGCGGCTGTGAGTGCCCCCGGCCCCTGCGCCCCCCACCCTGTCCCCCCCCTTCCCCCACCCTGTTGCCCCCTCCCGTCCCCACACCTCTGTGCCCCCCCCATCCCCCACCCAGCCCTGCACCCCACACCCCCAGACACACACACACCCTGGTCCCTCAGTTCCGGCACCACTGCTTTCCCCTGGGTGTTCACTGAAATTAGCATTTGTGACTTTGTATTTTTTAGTTTATAAATTTGAAATAACTTCTGACTTAAAAGCGTTGGCACACGCTTGTCTTCTTTCTTGCTCGGGTGTTGCCGTCTCTTGTTACCATAACGTGATAAGGGCAGGAGGTGGTGGCAGAGAAGTCTGGTCATACCCAGAGCGCTATGTCCCTAACGCTGTGATGCTCAGGAGCGAATATAATGAATCACATTTTGGGGGTTTTTTTGTATTTGTTTTTGTTTTTGTTTTTTAAAGATTTTATTTACTTGCTTGACAGACAGAGATCACAAGCAGGCAGAGAGGCAGCAGAGAGAGAGGGGAAGCAGGTCCCCGTGGAGCAGAGAGCCCGATGCAGGGCTCGATCCCAGGACCCTGGGATCATGACCTGAGCCGAAGGCAGAGGCTTAACTCGCTGAGCCACCGAGGTGCCCTTCATGTTCTGTTTTGAATAAATCCGTCACATGAGCTTTAATGAGCATGTTTCTAATTCCTCAGGAAGAAGGACTATCCTGACTTATTCGAATGGTTTTGTGTGAAAACGCTAGAGGTTTGCTGTTCGCCAGGAACATACGGGCCAGACTGCCTGGGTAGGTTGTCAGGAAATCGCGAGTGTCCTGCGTTGTTCCCAGTATCCGTGTCGTGATTTCCGGGGGGCAAAGCCGTGGCTGGGACCTGGGGCTGTCAGCTCCCACCGAGCCCTAGGGTGTCAGGTCACTGCCCCCTTCACGCCATGGGGACCTCCTCCTCGGGGCCAGACAGCCCTGAGTGCCCGATGCCGAGTGGGCTCCGCATCTGGGGCCTGCAGGCCTTCGGTGGGGCCGCTGTGGGTCGGTGTTCACCTGCTGTGCGGGGCCCTCCAAGGGCGCGGAGGCAGCTCTGGTTTCGTGTCCCCCACCCGGCTCTGCCCACGGAGCAGCCAAGACCTGTCTGTGGGAGCCCGGTGGCGGGGCTCGGGCGTCTGTCAGGGGATGGGTCAGGTCAGCTCTCCCTGGGGAGCCAGGCTCTTCCACGAAGAGACACGCTTTGAACCAAAGCCACGGGCTGCTGTCCGGCATCACTCGTCACTCTGGATGCCCAGCGGGACAGAGTGGACGTGTCTCGAGTCTGACCCTGCCATGGGCCATGGCCGCCTCCTGCTGTCCAGCCAGCATGTGCTGCAGCAGGCTGTCCTCATGGACACCCTCCATGCGTCCGTGTCCCCGTTGTCCCCATGTTCCAGGGGAGGCTCCCAAGCACCTGCAGACCCCAGCGTGTCTGCTCCCCCAGCCCTGGCCGTGCTGGCTTGTGTGGTCCCCGGGGGAGCTGGCCAGAGGAAGCGAGGACAGAGTTTACAGGGGCACGGAACAGGCGTGGTCGTGAGGTCAGGCGAGCGAGGCGCCACGTTCTCCTGGGGCACGCTCGGACTGGTGGGTTCATGTCACCCCCAGCGTGCCAGGGCGGCTCCCAGAGGCCCTGCAGCGGGAACGGGCACTGCAGCGGGGACGGCAGCAGGCAGGGGGACGGGTCGTGCCAGTGCCACCTCGGCTACCAGGGCGCCACGTGCTCCGACTGCGTGGACGGCTACTTCAGCTCCCTGAGGAACGAGACCCACAGCGTCTGCACAGGTACGGGGGCTGCGCCGGCCTTCAGCCCGCGGGCCTCGGGACATACCGCAGCAGCTGTCTCCTGGAGCTACGGGCACGGATGGGGGCCCGTTGGCTCTTGCCTGCACCCCCGGAGCTAGGAGGCCCCTGGGGACCCTGCATAGCTCGAGCAGGCCCTGGACGGTCTCGCTTGCTGTCTCTGAACAAGCCCAGGAGGGGAGAGCCAGGCCCCTGGCCCCACATTCTCTGGAGAAGGACTGGGCAGGTGGATGGTGCGGGGCCAGTGGTCGTGTCCCATCCACGCTAGCCTTGGTTCTGGGTGACCCGGCACCCGCGGTATCCCAGCAGAGGCCCACTCTTGCCCTGCGGCCACCTGGACGGGGTGACCTGCCTGCGCGATGTGGGCTGCCAAGGCCCAGGCCCCGCACAAGACGGCAGAGTGGTGGCACGAATGAGAACCAGCACCCCTGAGGCCACGGGGTGGGACCTCCTGGCCTCCAGGCTCCCTCTTGGTCGGGCAGGGTTGGATGTGTCTATTGTGACCGACCGCACTGAGCGCCAGGCGGACACCGGCCGTGCTTCCTGTCGTCGGTCCGCGGCCCCCTTGGGTGGTCTTTGCACATGCGTGAGGAGCTTCAGGCAGGCTGTGGCCGCTCTGGTCCCGGCGCCCAGGCCTTCAGCTGGCCCGGGATGCAGGTGCTGTGCGGGGCGCCCTGGGGCTGGGGGCCGCCTGGCAGGCGTGGGCTCCAGAGTTTGGGCCGCTGCCTTCCTCGGGTCAGAAGCCATTTCCCTGGGGTCCCTGTCCGCCAGAACGTGACCATGAAGGGGCCCTGAGAGCCCGTGGAGTGTTTCGCTCATCAAGCTCGTGCTGTGCGTCACGAGTGTAGATTTTATGGTTGTCCGAGGAGTCTTGCTTTACTGGGGTTTTTTCTTATTTGTATTTGGTTTTTGTTTTCATCCTAGTAAAGGTAAATTCCTTGCTTGCTGAAATGAGCTTTGCGTCCTGTTTTTTACTGAGAATGGCATTCCTGCGCATGACCGATGTCCCACCTCTGCTTCCTAGCTTGTGACGAGTCGTGTACGACGTGCACGGGCCCCAGCAACAGGGACTGCAGCCAGTGCGCCGTGGGCTGGGTGCAGGAGGACGGCGCCTGTGTGGGTGAGGCCAGGGGGACCCCCAGGGTGGCCTCGCCCCCTCCTCTCCACCCTCCTCTTCTCCCTCCTTTCTCCTCCCCTTCCTGTCGTCCTGCTTTCCTTCCTCCTCTCTTTTCCTCCCCTCTTTCCCTTTTCCCCTTTCTCTTCTTTTCCTGCTCTTCCTCTCCTCCTTTCCTCCCTCCCCCTCCCTTCCCCAGGTACAGGCAGGGAAACTGAGGCACAGACCTACTTTTGGTCTGGGGAGCCACACAGGGCGCTCAGCAGCCACAGTGTCTGCGTGATCTAGCTGCTCCACCATGGCAAGAAGACACGCCTTCCTGATGCTCACACACACAGCGTGCAGAGTTCAGGCCCTGGGCCTCGGCTGCCCCATCCCCGCCCTCCCCACGCGCCCAGCCTGGTGTGCGCATGTGTTTCTGCCGCACCTTTGCTTCTGAGCCCCAGCCTGCCTGTGAGCTCTAGCTTCCACCCAGCGCTGCAGCAGCCCTGGGGAGGCCCTGGCAGTGGCCAGGGGGCCCTTCCTGAGGCCCGAGTGCCGGCGGGTGGGCTGCCCTTAGGCCGGTCAGGGGTGGCAGACCTGTCCCTAGTGTCCCATCTGGAGTGGGGAGGCGGGTGGTCCCAACACTGACCTGGAGTTTCTGCATGTCCACGTGGAACAGAGGGTGCTCATGTTAGCTGCTGGTCCCTCGAGGAGGCCCTGCCCCCGGGGGCACAAAATGTCCCTCGTCACCCCTGCCTCCAGCAAGGGGGGACCTCCGGGAGAAACATAGACACACGTCCTCCACACAGCGGCCCCCTCCCTGTCCCGCTGGCTGTGGCCGTGGGTTGTGTCTGGTCACCAGCCATGTGACCTCCACGGGGGCCCTGGGACCCTCACGGCTCTGCCGCTGTGTTCCAGACATGGACGAGTGTGCGGCAGACACGCCTCCCTGCGGCGACCAGCAGTACTGCGAGAACGTCAACGGCTCGTTCGTGTGCGAAGGTGCCTGGGCTCGGGCCCCTGGGGGCGGGCGACTGTCCGGGTTCTGCCTGCTGTGAAAAGTGGAAGGCAGCACCCACGTAATAGATCCTTGCTGCCGAAAAACCAGAAATTCAGAGAAGCTGAAGATAACTTCTAAGACACCAAGAAGCTCTGTTAATAGTTCCACGATGCCCTGTCCCATTCCACGGGCCGTGGTTGCTTCAGCTGTGCCCCGTTGTCACGGCGGGAATGCCCACGACTGTCCATGTGGGGCCTGTCCTCCATGTTCCGTGGTTGTCTTCAACGGTCTGTGTTGTTGGGTATTGAAATCATAGCAGTTTTCCCACCGCTGTGAACTTCGAATTCCTTGGTAGATGAGGTTTTCACATTCGTCCTCTTTTTCTTTGGATTTGTTTCCAAACTGCTTGGAACAGTGGATTGTAGGGTCCCAGTACCCCCGGGAGGCCGCATGGACATGCTCTCCACAGCAGCGCGTGAGGCTGTCTGCACGCACCCCCTCATGTCTGCGCCCCGCCCCCGTGCCTGCAGCTCCCCCCCACCCCATGTCTGCTGGCTCCCGCACAGCGGCTGCAACCATGAGGCCTCACCGGGGAGCATCCCGCATCTCCCCTGTGCTGTTCCTACTGAGCTGCCAGGCCAGTCGGGCAGTGTCTCTGAGCTGGAGGTGACTTTGTTTTGCTCTGAGAAGATGGTCAACAGTGTGCGGTCACAACTCTGGGGCACACATCGTTGCTTTGCTGGGAGACAGGGCTATGGTGTTGAGGACACAGCCCTGGGGCCCCCACGCATTGATGGGGGACACCCAGATCCTGTGTGGCGCGGCTTCCGGTCCCATTTTGCTCACAGGAGGCTGTCCGATGTCGACGCCTTTCCGCTTTTTTCTAGAATGTGATTCCACCTGTGTGGGCTGCACGGGGAAGGGTCCAGGACACTGTAAAGAGTGCGTCCCCGGCTACACCAAAGAAAGCGGCCAGTGTGCAGGTCAGCGCCCTTGCGTCTGTGCCGGGCCAAGATGGACCGTGGCGGGGGGCCGCGGTGTGGACAGGCCCGTGAGGGGCCGGTGGGGATGGGACACCGGCTCTAGCTCTTCCTGCCACTCGGTTTCCCCAGCATGTGATGCAGAGGCAGCGGGTGGGGCCCCCAGGTGTGCGCGATGCTGGTGCTCCCGCGGCTGGGGCTCCCCCCACCTCCCACCCCCACAGCCCCCGTGGCTGCATGTCGGGCCTCCACGGCGGGGGCCGGGCTGGAACCCGCCTGGAAAAAGGCCGTGAATCCACAGCCGCCCCCGCAGCGTGAGTTCACGCTGGACCTCCCCCCTTCACGGCCGCCTGCGCTGCCCCTTGGCTCCTCTCTCTGTGCGCGGTGCCACCCCTGAGACTCTTGCTCTGCTCTTGTCCCTTCCGACCGCGTGCTTCCGGGGCGGCAGCGAGTCCCGAGCGCGTGCACCTGGTGACGGTGGCGGGTGTGCGGGGCGAGGCAGCCGAGCCAGCGGGGCGTCTCTTGCAGATGTAGACGAGTGTGCGGGGCCCGAGAGGGCGTGCGCGCGCAAGAACGAGAACTGTTACAACACGCCCGGGAGCTTCGTGTGCGTGTGTCCCGAGGGCTTCGAAGACACGGAAGACGCGTGCGTGCAGACGCAGGCCCCGGGTGGCGGTGAGTGTTGGGCACTGTGGGGCCCGCGCCGCGGTGGGCGTGCGCAAACTCACAGCGGGAGTGGCCCAAGGGGGGCTTTGGCTGGGGTTCCGGGAAGACGGGAGGGGACGCGTGCCTGTGGAGAGCCCTGGCGGTGACCGCCCGTGGGAGGTGGGGGCGGGAAGGAGGGTCCGTGACCCCGGGGTCAGCAGGCGGCTCTGCGTGGGCTTCCTGGGAGCCCAGAGGGCGGGATGGTCCCGTCTCTGCAGTTCCAGCGGCCGTCAGGCTGCGTCCCTCCAGTCTCCGCGGGAGGCCTCTGTCCACGTGGCCTTCTTGTGGCCTGTGTGTCCGTGTCCGAATCTCCCTTTTCCTACATGGATGCACTCCAGTGACCTTCTCTCACCTTGACCATCCGTAAAGCGCCCCCGGTTCACAGCTTCTAGGGGTGAGGATGGCCCCAGGTTCTGGGGGACATGGCTCTGCCCACGACCATCCCATAGAAGTCGTGGAAGAACGTGGAGCAGAAGGGCCAGTGTCAAAACGACACTGACAGCGTTTACCTGGACGAGTAAGACCAGACACAGACTCCAGAGCTCCCTGACCCCGAGCCGGGCAGCGAGGGCGCACAGCCAGGTGCCTCAGAGCCGGCTCCGGGCCGAGCAGGTGTCAGCGGGGAGCAGCGCCCCGGGCCGCCTCTGCCCCAGCGTGGCCTGGGGGGCCCTCCCTGCCGGCGCCCTGCAGCATGGGCCACGGTCCTGTGGGCCCCGGCGGACGGGGTGGGGCGGGGGGCACCTCGCCGGTCCCTGTCTTCGTTTTCCACACCCGAGAGGCCTCCTGCCGCGAGGCCACCGCCCCGGCCCCGTGGAAAGCGTTTGTGCAGGGATTTCCCCCAACAACTGTGTTTGTTTCCCAGCAGAAGTCGTGGAAGGAGACCCCACGCGGCAGCCCTCGCGGGAAGACCTGTGATGCACGTCCAGAGCCGGAGGCCGGACCCGCCCTTTAAATTATTGAGACTGGCGACCCGGACTCGGGGTCCTCACAGGTCCCCGTTTCTTCAGGGGACACGGACGGAAGCTGCCGCCCGGGAAGCGGCTCACGCCCACTCGGCTCTTCAGAAAGCTGCAGTCCCTGGCGGCCCTAACCCAGAGTTGTATATTTTGATACCGTTGTTTCTACTAAAATTGACCATGGAGGTCGTCAGGCCCAGGACACGCACGAGTCTGTCTCACTGAAAAAGCGGAAGGCTCCGGAGTGGGTGTGCCCCTTGCGGCCGCCAGCCTCCCCGGGGCGGCCCCACTGCGGGCACCAGAGTCTTGGTCGGGAGAGCGGCTGTCGTGGAAAGGCCCCCAGGGCTGGACTCGGCCGTCCCTCCTTCGCCGGTGTCGCTGGAGAGGAGAGGCCACTGTGAGCCCCGGGGCCAGTTTCTCAGCGTCAGATGGAGACTCTGGTGTCACAGGGAGCCCCCCACCGAGAGTGTCCTCAGCCGTCGGAGTGGCCAAACCCCCAGGGCTCGGTCAACCCCCAGTGGGCGCCTGCTTTCGGGAGCTCCTGCACCTCCGTGCCCGTCCACACGGCTGTCACCCTGGGGGCAGCTGCCTGTCCCCTGCTGTCCTGGCACCGAGGGCCACCGTGTCCACACACCCCCTTGCTGCAGCTGTGCAAGGGGACTCCCGCAGGCAGGACTCCATGTGGGTTCTCGCTGGGCAGGAATGACCACTTGCTGGCAGGTGGAGACCGCCCTGGCCCTGTCCTGTGTCCAGTTCTCCCTGGACCCCCGTGTGCCTCAGCGGGCCTCCCTCACTCCGCCTCCGTCTCTGTGGTGGGGGACAAGGCTAGGCACCCCAGAACTCCTACAGGAAACCGGGTCACGTGGGATGGACGAGGACCGCCACAGCCCAGTTGGGGGCTGCCCTTGTCCAGGCCAGACCTGTCACGGAGTCCACACACACGGTTTGCTTCTGGACATGGGGTGTGAAGGTCTCGGCCGCAGGATGCTGGGAGCCTGGTGGTGGGAGAGGCTGCCACTGCACCTGGGGGGACTTCCAGGGAACCCCGTGGGCTGGGGGGGTTCTCAGAGGGAGGGAGGGCAAGCTTGAGAGCGGGGGCCAGCAGAAGCATAATGGGTAGGTAGGACGGAGCCCCTCGGGTGTAGGTGCTGGGGGAGCAGGGCAAGGAGCGGGAGGCCCAGAAGGGAGCCCCTGGGGGGGTGCATTACCCATGGCCCCGAGGAGAAGCCACACCTGGGGACCTAGGCTGCTGCAGATGGTGGGGAGGGGCCCAGCTCGAGCTCAATAGAGGGCAAGGCCAGAGCCAGTGGTCCCTGCCCTCTTGGTCTGGCATGTGGGAACCAGGCCTGAGTAGCCAAAGCCACAGGCCATGTGGCTGGGGCATGGAACTGACCCCCTGTTTCCAGTTAGAACCCAGAAGGTCCCGAGTCCACATGGTGGGGTCGCCTGGGTGGTACCCCACCCCTAACAGGGCTCTGTGGGCACCAGCACACCCCTCCCACCGCAGGTGACATTGGTAGGGTCCTGGGGACAGTCACCTGACAGTGGGCAGGCCCTGCTGTTTGGACATGAGGAAACAGCCCCACGGCCGGCTCTCCTGTGGTACTCACACTGGCCTGCCGAGGTGTTTGGGGTCCCCTTTGGTCTGTACCCTGCCCTTCTGCTGTGCCAAGTACCCACCCCAGACCACCATGGCACCAACGGGCCCAGGGAGGGACAAGGCCAGGGTGGGCATCTCTGCGCTGACGTGGCCACGGGCCAAGGGTGCCCCATGAACCCTCACTCAGGGCCCCCAGCAGGGCAGTGGATGGCTCAGGATGACCTGGCTCTTGGAATAGACCGAATGTGGTCCCACCTCAGGGCCTCCATCCTGCTGTTCTGCTGGGGGCATCAGGGGCTGTCTCCTCTTGCTCCGTCCCTCCACCGGGGTCCCACTCACCAGTCACCTCTCAGAGCATGCCCTGGCCCCTTCCCCTTCCCTAACAGAGGAGCGCCCCAGGCTCTGCGTCCTCACCTGTAAAGAGCACATTCCCAGTCAAGGGACCTACAGAGGAGGCGGAGGGTCCCAGCTGGCCCGTGGTGTGTCGGGCTTGTCCTGGGACACGATGTGGGCAGGAACGGCGGACCTGGCCCCAGCATCACTCTGCCAGGCCTGGCATGGGGCTGCAGGTGCAGGCAGGGTCCTGGGGACCATGGTGGTGGGCGCTGGGGTGCGAGGACCAGGGCCGAGCACTTAGATGTCGGAGCCCCTACCGGGCCTCGGGCTCTGCTGGGCCTGGAGATGATCCTCTGGAATCCCCCGCCTCTGGCAGCGACCCCAGCCCTGCGGGCGCCCTGTCAGGCCTGCTGGAGGGCCAGCCAGGACGCCCCCGCGGGTCCCGCCCCCAGATGCAGGCACTGCGCTGGGCCCGGAGGAGGGCGCGCGGCCGGCAGGTGGCACTGCAGGACCAGCCTGGTGGCCGTGCTTGCCTGGACCCCGCAGAGGGGCCGGTGGGCGCAGCGGTGACTGCCCCCAGGATGGCGGGGCCCCCAGGGCAGGATGCGCTGTGGCGGGGACCCCCAGCCCCCAGCACTGACAGGATTGTCGTGCTCCCGGGATCAAAACTGCAGGAAGAGGTCACCGAGGAAGCAGGCGGGACACAGCCTCAGCGGCCCACAGGGAGCCCCACACCTCACGAACCTGGAGTGACGCGGCTGCAGTGTGAAACTGCCTTCTGCTCCCTCTTCCCAGCCTGGATGCTGCCCAGGGAGGGGCTCAGGGGCCAGCGGGTCACCCAGCCCCATCCCGCCCACCCGTTACCACGGGGACGGGGCCTCGCCCTTCAGGACCCCGGGTGCAGATGCTGCCCTCCCCAGTCCCCAAGTCGGGCAGCCTGCCTCTCCCTGGGTCCTCTCCCACTGGCCGGGCTTCTGCTCCCCATGGACCCTGGCTCACGGGGCCTGGAGGACTGGACGGTGGGGGCTCCGCGGGGTCAGGAGATTCACGTTTCCTGGGCTCTCGGCTCCTGGACCCCAGGGTCCTCTGGGGACACAGCACCGCGCGCAGGTCCTGGCGGCTTCCCTCCCGCAGGATGGCCTTCCATACACGCCCTGCCAGGCCAGAAGCTTCAGGAAGTGTGGTGCCGGAGAGCCCCATGGTCATGGCCCACCCCACCCTGACCTCGCGGGACAGCGGGTCACTCGTCTGTGGTGTGATTACACCAGGTCCCACGCCGCAGACGCAAACATGCTAGAAGCCAGGGGTTCTCCAGGGGT
>ML112364.1:16705-27876 GCA_003697995.1 Taxidea taxus jeffersonii
TGGAGCCCACCCAGCCTCCCGCTGTGGCCATGGCCCTTGTGACAACCCGCCCTTTTCAAGAGCGCCTCCCCAGCCCTGTGACCGCAGCACGTCCTGGGACGGAGCCTCAGACCGGGAAAGGCTCCTGGTCATCGAGCTCTCCTCGGCTGCCTGGGACAAGGTGCTGGGGCCTGAGTCCCCTCTGCCCTGCCCTGGGCCACCAGGTCCCCAACACGCGACATCACTAGTTAGTTCCAAGAGGGAGGCCAGCAAGTCCTGAGAGGAGAGGCTCCCGTTTTCTTGAAGGAAGCCTTCCCGAGAAGGTGTGGGTGGCTTGCGTGGTCGTCCCTGCGTGCCCGTCACCTCCAGCCAGCGCCCTGGTCGGCACACAGCAGACCTCGCTTTCACTCCATGGGAGACGCTTCCTCTGACCACTGAGTCCTCCTGGCCTCCCTGCAACCTGCGGCCCTTTCCTAGAGTGACAGGGGATGTCATCACCCCATACTGTCCACTACTGGACTCTGCTCACCAGCGCAGCCCCCTCCCAGTTCCCCAGGGCGACAGCTGGGACCCCTGGAACACCCGCCATGCGGAGTGGGCCCAGTCCTCCTGTCTCTGCAGCGGCCGACCCGGACCCCCCTGGCTCTGTCCGCCCGCGCTTGTTCCCACAAGGGCAGTGGTCCCGACTGACCGCCTGGGAAGTGTCCACAAGGTGGTGAGAGAGCTGGCCTTTGATCCCCCATGGAGTGACTATTCACTGGGCAAAGCCATGGCTGTGGCCACCCCTGCAGGGACCTAGGGTGAAGACCTGCAGCTGACAACGGGCCCTTCTTTCCTATTCTCTGGCCTTGGTCTGATGCTGCGCCCTGGTCCGCACGTGGGGTGGCTGTGTGGAGCCCCTCCCGCACGGCCAGTGCCTGCCCGATCTCCCTCATGCCCCACCACACAGACTCCCCAAATCCCCTCAGCCGAGGGCCACCCTCTGGGAGCCATCTCCTCCCTGGCTCCCTACTCCCTACCTGCCGGGTCCTGGACTAGGCTGGACTCCTGGGGACCCCACCTTGGGCACTGCTCTCAGCTCACACATGTCCCCCCCACCTGCCTTCCCACACCCCACTGGGTCTGCCCTCTTGCTCTCCTGCACTGCTGGGCTCACTCAGGCAAGCCTGGGGGTGGGGGGCTCCCATCCACTACCTGGTGTGGGACAGTGGTAAAACACGACTGAGGGGTCACCTGGCCATGCAGGTGCGGTTCCCTGCAGCCACACTGATCTTCCCGAAGGTGGGGGCAGGTCAGGGACTCCGGGGAGGAACATTGGAAACCACCGGGGTGCAGAGAAGGCTTCAGCCCTGCCTGTGGTTGGGTGGGACCCACCTCCCGCCTGTGCCCAGACAAGCTGCCATTCATTCAGGGCACAAGCCCCATCCCAGGCCAGGGGCCCCTCAAAGCCATTGTTGCTGGGAACATCCCAGACCCCAGGCTGGCTGGCTCCACACCCGTGAGGGGCAAGGGGCCCAGCCTGTCCTGGTGAGACTGTGCGCGGTGGGGGACACCCACCCTTCCAGGGACCCTCCTCCCAGACCCAAGTCTCCAGGTGACATCCGCCGGCCTGGCAGCCGCCCCCCCACCGCGACCCCAGCCACCACACACCTGTCCGGGAGCAGGTGTCCCCCAACACCTGCCATGGGGAAGGGTGGGCCGTCTCCGGGCTGCACTGAAATAAATGGAGGAAGGAGGGAGGGTGTCTAACCGCGTCTGCCACTCAGCCCGGAAAACCCAGGACGCTCCAGAGGGGTCCAGGGCAGCGTCCCCCAGGCCTGCCCGCAGGGGTCAGCCGCGGACCTCAGGGTCCTTGCTGGCTCGTGGGGGCCGGGCCCGCAGCCCCGCCGCGGTGGAGGCGGGAACGGCCCCTCCTGACGGCGCCCGGCCTCTGGGCCCCCCCCACCTCCGCCCCTCGGGACGCCCCGTGGCACGGAGAAAGCCCCTGCTCCGGGGCGCCCCCATCCCCGGCCCCCTCCACGGCCCCGCTCCGGGCTCCCCCAGGCCCCCGCAGCCCGGGACCGCCGACCGCCGGCCGCCGCCCCTTTCCGGCCCCGCGGGGGGAACGCGGCGCCGCCCTGCCGGGAAGGGGGCGGCGCCGGAAGCGGCCGCGGGGCCCCCCGCGGCGGGCGGGGTGGGGGAGGGGCGGGGTCGGCCGGGCCCGCCCCCCTTCCCGGAGCCCGGGGGACGCGGTGCTGACGCTGCCGGGAAAGCCCGAGGCTTCCGGGACGTGGGCGCGGCGCGTGCGCGGGCGGCCGCGACCTTCTGGGAAGCGCCTGGCGACAGGTGGCGGCGGGCGGGACGCGCGCTCCTCGTGACGTCATTGCGGGGGGGCTCCCGAAGGGGACGGGCGGGGGCGGGCGGGGGCGGGCGGCCGTCCCCGCGTCCCCGCGTCCCCGCGTCCCCGCTCGGCAGGATGTGGCCGTGGGGGCTCCCCGCCGAGAGGCTGGGGTGCGCCGGGGAGACACCTGCCTCCTGCCGTGCTGTGGGCCCCCAGGCCTCCCCCGACCCCCTGTTTCACTGGGGCCTCCCCCAGCCCAGCCCGTGCGCCCAGCCCTTCCCGCCTGGACCTCTGGGTCCCGGAGTGCCAGCCCCGCCCGGTCAGAGCCCACTCCAGGCCTGAGGCCCTGGAACGACCGGTCCCTCCGCGCTGCCCTCCGAGGCTGGGCCCGGGCGTCTGACCAGTCATCCCCAGTGCCCTCCGGGGCCTCAGGCTCTTCTCTGGGGGCCACGGTCTGGGGAGGCCTCCTGGGGCCCAGCGCCTCCGTGCGCCCCTGGGAAGCAGGACCCTCTGACCCGGGGGGACCTAGGGAGGCTGGGACGGGAAGGCTCTACAGTGGTGGGGTCTGCTCTCTGTGCTTCCAGCCTTTTGAGGTTCCAGAGGGCGGTCAGACCGAGCGAACCTCGTCCATCCCCCAGTCCATCCCCCAGCCTCCTCCGCGTGTGGCCCAGAGGCCCAGACCGGCCCCCATCTTCTGCTCAGCCTCCTAGCTGTCATGGCTGAGGGGGGAGCCACCTGCGCCCTGAAGAGCGCACAGGTTGGGGTGACCCTACGAGCACCTTCTCGCCCTGCCATCGGCACATCCCTCCTTAGGGTGAAGGGTGGAGGGGACACGGCCCCCTGCGGGCTGACTGGGGAGGGGGACCCCGACCTGGGACTCCCCCAGCCTGCTCTCCCAGGTGAGCTGCGCCCCCTGGAGCAGCCGCCGGAGGGACAACACTGGCCCTTGTGTGGCTGCCTGGGTGGCGGCTGGGGTGCCAGCCCCTGGTGTCGCTGGCAAGCAATGGCTTCTGCCCCCACCCCCAGTATATTGTCCATTCACTGCTGCCCTGCTATTAACAGCCCCTCCCCAAGCCAGCAGCTATAAATAGCCCCCCAGCCCCTCACACAGGCCCCTCAGACGCCTGCTGCCCAGCGTGCACAATCACCCACACACGCTAGGACACTGGTCCACTCAGAGCCATGCACGCCCGGGCACAGAGCCCACTCCTGCTCCGCTCCACAGCCGGGGGCACCGAAGGGGGCACACACCACCACAGCCACTGGCAGCTGACAAAGTCCCCACACTCTCGTGCGTCCTCGCGGAGCCAGGGCCAGGGGCAGGCACGGACGGGGGGTTCCCTCCCCCTGCCATCCATCCCTGAGGCCCTGCGGCCTTCTGGCCCTTCCTCCTCCTTCCAGGAGTGCAGGCAGGCTCAGTCTGCTCCTGTGGGGCCCCCTCAGAGGTCCTCTCAGACCCTTGAGCTTCTCCTCTGTGGAGCAGGTACCATGGCACCCACCTGCTGGACAACCTGGGGTGGCATGCCAGCCGGCACTGGGGGCCCCCTTGGTCTGGAGGAAGATCCACTTGGAGGGAGGCCCTGGGCCCTACTGCTCTGTCCCAGGAAACCAACCCCTGTGTGGACCTGGCCCTGGCCCTCCACTCCAGGTGCTGCTGGGTCAGGCCCTGGGGGTCACAAGCCCAGCACAGCCCCCTGACTCTGGCTCTGGAGGACCCCGGGGCTGGTCCCACCTCCCACCTGTTTCACGGCACCGGCCCCACTGGACTCCTGTCTCCTGTTGCTCCGGGGGGCCTGGTCCCAGCTAGCGGTGACCTCTCCCCTGCAGGGCCCTGTGGCTGGTGGTACCCAGGGCCAGGATGGGAGGCCTGGAGTCCGCTGTTATTGTGACAAGTGGAGAAAAGGAAAACAACCCTGTTTACGGAAAAGGCGCGTCTGCCGCCACTGGCCAGCGGCCTTCCTGGGGGGACAGAGGCCCTTTGTTGGAAAAACAGGAAGAGAGGATTTCCAGGACCCATCGGGCCACCCGCCGGCCGGCAGCCCGAGCTTCCGCTGGTTCTCAGCAGCTTCCGCCGGCCACCAGCTGCCTGTCTATCCCCTTGTCTCTATGTCCCTCTGACCACAAGACCCAGGCTTCCAGCTTTGGGGGTAGAGCTGCCCTCAGTGCTCAGTCCCACAGTTGGGGGGTTCATTTGGAGGCTGCTCTCTCTGCCCCGCAGCCACACAGGGACCAACCCCTGAGATGTGCCCACTGGGAGCCCAGCTTCAGGCAGAGGCGGGCAGCACAGCAGGCCTGGCCACTGTGGAGTCCCAGCCCCGCGTGGAAGCCCACTAGGGAGGCAGCCCCACACCGCAAACCCGCGGGGGCAGGGATCCCGGGGGTGGGCAGGGGTCTCCCTCAGGTCACAGCAACCAGGGACGCCCCTGAGTGTGGCCTTGGACTGAAGACCCAAGGAGCCCAGAGAATGGCATCATTAGGCATGGGGTGGAGGGATGAGGCTCAGGCTAAGTGGGGGGTGGGGGGATGTGGTGGCCAACACAGCCTGAGGCCCTCTCCTTCCTCCCTCCCGCCCCAAGCTGGCACCTTGGGCAGCTGGCGCCTTGGGGTCGGGTTATCGTGTCCCTGCCACCCAGGATCATGTCCAGCCCGTGGCTCACACATGGCTCAGCAGCTGGGCCCACCAACAGCATGGGCAAGGGTGCGTGGGAGGGTGCTCACACACATGCACACACGTGTGCCCACGTTCTCGGACACACATGTCCCAGCACATACACACAACCCACAGCCCCAGGTCATCATCATCACTGACCACACGCACCCCCTTGCCCCCACTCCCAGCCAGGAGACTCCACGGCTCACCCATCCACCCCTGCCAGGGGCAGTCCCCAGGCACGGTCCCCAGGCTGGCTTGTGTGGGTCGCCCTGCCCCATGCAGCTGTGAAGGGCCACAGGGTGCCTGGCACTGGGGTCGGGGGGACAGCCCGGTGGCAGGGTGACAGCTCCCCACCTCTGCCCACCCTGACATTGCCTCTCCCCACTGCCAAGGGCTTCTGTGACTCGGAGCCCTCCCCCTGCCCCCCACTGCCCGCTGCATGTCCTGCTGGGCTCTCGGGGGCCAGAGTGGAGTCCGTGGCTCAGTCGGCCCTTGGGGTGCATGTGGATCTCGTACTGCAGGCCGAGGTAGGGGTGTCTAGAAAGGTGGGGGGTGCACACGCCGCCCCCTCAGTTTCCCTGGTCTAGCCTCTGTCCGCACAGTGTCCAGCTGCATCCCCGCTGTCCGGAGGGGGAGGGCCTCCCTCACAGCTTCTTCAGGCTGGCGGTGGGCCCGTGTTTGGACCCCACCCAAGCTGTTCTGAGGTTTTATGTTGTTCTTTCTTTTATGCAGCCAATGAAAGAAGTGCACTGAGCCTGTCCATGCCAGGCCTCAGGCCTAGAGAGTGACCCTCCTGAGCTCACGGGCAGCTGGACGCCAGGGACTCCTGTGCCCCAGCACCTGGGTCTGCACCATCAGGAGCGGCCCTGCGGAGGCTCAGAGGGGCTGCTCAAAAGCTTGTGGGGTGGACAGGGAGACAAGAGCTCCCCCACACCCTTGCCCAGGTAGCTCGGGTCAGCTCTGGCCCTGGTGCATGGAGGGCTCAACAGAAGACCCCTGGGCCTTGCCCCTGACCCGCCCACCTGAATTTCTGGGTAGCACTGGGTGCCAGAGAGGCCTGGCGGAGGTGAGTGAGGGGCCACACAGATACACTGGGTGGGGGCAGGGGGACAGCCAGGGTTGGAGGCCGGGGGAGTGGGAGCAGGGTGTTGGGAGCAGCGGGTGTGAGGGGCTTTGGAGGTAGATCTGGGGAGGATTGGGCTTCTTCCCTGTGGGGTGGGAGCCCGGTGAGTTCTGCGCAGAGGGGCCATGAAGCGACAGAGCCTGGCCGATCCCCCTGCTGCACTGTCTGGGGGGCTGCTTAGAAATTCCTGGCTGCAGTGAGGGCCCTGCTGGCAGCCTGGTGGGGAGGGGGCACGCCAGGGTTCAGGGCGGGGCTGGGGTGGGGCTCTGGGTGGGTTTGGGGCGGGACTAAGGGCGGGGCTCAGGGCTGGATACTCTGGATGTGTTACCTGTGGTCCAGGTCCACCACCGAGTCTTGGCCCGGCTTGCAGGAGCGGTCGTGTCCTCCGTGGCGCCGGCAGCCTGCAGCCTGCTGAGGCCCCCTTGGAGGTGCCGCCCCGGCCGACCAGAGGGCTGCCTCTGTCGGAGAAAACAAGAGGGCAAGGGGCCTCGGTTCGGGTGCTATTTCAGGGATGCCTCCCCCAGAACCCACAGCCATGGAACCTGCACGTCTACCTGTCCCTCCATCCATTGTCCAGGCATCTGCAGTGCTGCAGACCCACCGCCCCTCTGTAAAGTGTTGTTTAGTGGCGAATAAATGAATGACGCTCCTCTGCACAGCCACTGCCCCCCACAAGACCTGATGTACGCCTGGCTGGGGGTGGCTCTCAGGAAAGCACTACTTGATGAGTGAGTGAGAGAACCGGGGAGTGAGGGCCCGAGCGAGGGTGAAGGGAGGAGGCGGCTGCAGAGAGCTAGGCTGGCGGGTGGGCTGCCCAGCCCCGTGGGCTCACTGCTGGCCGGTGCATTCCGAGCCCCAGCCCTGCCGGCGCTGCCCAGCAAACGGGGGAATGGCCTCCAAGGCTGCTCACCGAGCTTCTTGAAGCCACAGGCAGCGCCGAGGTCTCTGGGTGGCTGAGGCCACCTCCTGCCCGGGGAGGACACAAAGCCACAGCTGGGCCCACACCGGGTGGCCACGCAGCTGAGGCGGGACCCAGGCTGGCATCTGAGGCGTGCAGAGTAGCCCTTGAGGACCCCCGGCCCTGGCCTGCGGGATGAGCGGCATCATCGCCCCCGAGGGCCCCCAGACGGGGAGTCGGCCTCACCCAGGTCTGAGCTGGCTGTCACAGCAAGGGGTGAGGCGGCTGGGGGGGCTCTTTGCAGGGGGGCTGCAGAAGCCCAGGCCAAGGCGGGGGAGCAACCTCGGGAGTTCTGGACATTTTGCTTGAAAATCACTTGCCCCAAAACCAGCCTCAGGTATTTGTTCCACAGCCCCTGGAGCCCAGATCAGAACCCCTGAAGCAGCAGCTCCCCACAGGGGCTGGTGAGCAGGTGGGGACCATGTGGCTGGGGGGGTGCACAGCCCACAGCCCACGGGCTCTCAGGCCCCGAGGGCCCCAAGGTTTTCTCCACGAATGAGGGTCCCTGCCCCAGGGCATCCCTCTGGCCACTCCTCCCTGATGCAAGCCTTCATCCCCAGGGGGTCTGACCTTGGCGATCCATCCACCTGTGGCCATCCTGGGGCACCGCTGAGAACGGCCTAGCTCCCCCCGGTCAGGGCCAGCCACCCCAGCGAGACGGCTGCCTGCTCAGCTGCTGCCCTGGGGCAGCTCAGCTTGGCTGTTCGTGTTCCCGGGGGAGACTGGGGCTCATGGGGCAGCAGGACCTCTGACCTGTAGAGCCCAGAGCTCCGGGGACAGGGGCACAGGGTCCCTGCGCAGTAGCAAGAGTGACCATTGCGGGCTCCCAGCCCTCGGTCCCCGGGCACCACAACACCCTGGTCCCTGTGCAGGTGGCTGGGTTGGCCCTCCCACGGGAAAGACAGCATGACTGAGGGCTCCGGATCCCGGCCCCGGGATGAAGGCAGGAGACTTCCCACACGTGGCTCCGTGGCCGAACTGGAAAGCACCTGTGGTCTGTCCTGTGGGGGCGCCGCTTCCAGTCCTCTTGGCTGGGGTAGGAGAGTGCGTTCTCGGAACCAGCGGCCCCTCCCCGGAGCTGCTCTGGCGTCCCCACTGTGGTGGCCTTTGCGGTGGACCCACGGCCGTCCCGCCTCTCTGGCCGACCTGGCGAGTTAACAGGTGGGACGGGGGCCGTGGCCTGCTCCCTCGGGGCGGGGGTGGATGGCTGGGCTCGCTCGTGCCACGCCAGTGCCCTGGGAGGGGTACCCTGCTTATTTGTGATGTTGGCCGGGTAGGGGGAGCTCCTGAAGTTTCTGCGTGACTGTACGTGGCAGTACAGCTCCGGCTCGTGGGCTGAGTTCTTCAACCCCAGCCGTTCACCTGGGGACTGTGGCGTGTGGACTTACGACGTGGCCTCACGTGCCCCGGCTCTCTTGGGGCCACGGTACTGCTCCAGATTGGCAGGTACCCAGACGGACGCAAGCCACAGCTCCTGTCCCCAGGGGGCCACCATGGGCGTCCCCACAAGCCACAGGGCACCAGGTCGTCCTCCCTGGCATTTCCTCAGTGGGTGGGTCAGGCTCTCTACCTGACTGACCTGCCACTCAGTCATGGGCACGGAGCTGCCGGGGCCTTACCTGGAGGCAGTGCCGACAACAGCAAGAAGGCCATTGGGAGGACCAAGGACAGAATGGTGGTGGGACAGGGACAGGATCCCTGGCCCTCTGGCTGCTCTGCCTGGGGCGGCGAGGGGGTCAGTGAGGAGGGGCCCTGTGGTCACCCAGGTGAGGCAGGACAGAAACAAGGACCAGGCTGGGTGGTGAGTCCCGGGAGGATTCTGGATCCCACCTCCTGGTTTGTGCTATGCCCTCCCCTCCCGTGTGTGCTGGGCAGCTGACGTGTAGGGCTCCATGGGAAGGCGCAGCCCATGTGTGCAGAGCAGCCTCGGCAGGGACGACGGAATCTGCCACCCACAGAGACAGTGATCACGAACCAGTGCCCCTGAAGCTCAGGATCCTTTGCTGCCTGGCCAAAGCCACCCACACGACGCTGGGGGCAGGAGCCCAGGGCGTTCAGGAAGGGAGAGGGGCAGCAACCGGGCCTCCCCTCCAGGAGCTGGCTAGTGAAGTCTCACAGCTGGGTGGGGAGGGGGTCCCCAGAGGCTTGTAATGGTGAGATGAGAAATGGCGTTCCCACTGTGCCTGCAGGACATGCCGGTGGGGACAACTGATGATGGGCCGCGGAGGCTGGGAGGGGCTCCCTGCGCTGGTGGGGGCCAGCAGGGGAGCATGCAGCAGAAGAGCAGGTACACGAGTCAGGAGGGAGCAGCCACATGGGGGCTGGGGAGGGATGGGGGCCCGTGCTGGCTGGGGATCTTAGGTGCAGAGGACCGTGAGGACAGGGAGAAGGCGTTAGGCTTCTGCTTTTGGAGTGGGGGGGCCCCTGGGCCGGTGCTGGGCGGGGGAGAGCAGGGGGCCTCGGGGACAGCAGGGGGCCATAGGGAGAACAGGGAGCCATGGGGAGGGCGAGGGGAGGGGAGGGCAGGGGGCAGGGCAGGGCGGCAGGGAGGGCGGAGGTCTAGCTCCTGCAGGTGCTCCTCTGGCCCACCGTTGGGGAGCTGCAGGGGAGCTGGATCTGGGAAGGGACCTGCAGGACCACGTGGACGCGGAGGGCCATGTGAGCACAGGGGGTAAATACGAGGACAGCCAGGGGAGGAGCAACCTGGTTTTCTGCAGGAGGGGCTGGAGGGTAGGCTGAGATCCTGGCAAGCCCCGCTGGGTGACCTGGGGTGACACAGAGTGTCTGTGTCGTTAGGACTCTTCAGATGGCACAGTTTGGTGCATTCTCTGCAGGCAAGTTGCATGTAGTAATTTGGATATTAAAATGTGCATATTTTTTTTCAAAAGACATTCCCCTGGCACATCTCTGGATCCCCTCTGGAGGCCCCCACCTGGGCTTGGGAACTCAGAGGTGCCCTGACTCGGAGGCCACCGGGCAGTGACCAGTGTGTCCTGGTGGGCGATCTGTTTGCCATAGACTTGGGCCCGGCCGGCCGGGCCCAGAGCTGCAGCACAGGAAAGGTGGGCAAGGAGAGAAAGAGGCGTGGGGCCCCGGCCCGAGAGCCTGTGATGTGGGAGGGTGGGGGGGCGGATGGTGTCGTTAGCGCTGGTCTGTGCAGACGCCGGGTCAGAGACCAGTTGTTATGGTTAATCTCGGCTGTTCATGCCACATGCCGTGACTCGAGGGGCCCACGCTCATTTCTCACCTAGGGCCTGGTCTAGGCTCTCCCCACCACCCATGAATCACAGCCAGATGCTTTCTTCTTTGATGTCTCCAAGGGGGCCGAGCGAGAGAGCAGGTGGACTCCTCGGGCCCCCAGCCCCACCCAGCAGCTCTCCCTTCCCACCTGCCCTTACCTGACTTGGCCAGGTCTTCCCCTTGAGCGGGTCCCTGACAGTGGAGACCAGGAGTCCTCGCCCCTACAGTGCGGTTCCTTGGTCCTCAAGAGTGGGGCAGTTGCCTTGGGAGGCCAGGGGAGGAAGAGGAGGCCTGGTTCAGAAGGCAGACACTTCTGTCCCCACCGACTTCAGAACCACCAGCAGGGCATGGGGACTCCAGGGGCATTGAGCAGCTCTGGGCCTGGATGAGGTCTTCCCAACAGACAGGCGAGGACATGTTCTGAGGCCGGCTGGGGCTAAGACCCTGGCTGTGTGGCCCAGAGCTGGGCTTTCCCTGGGAGCAGCAAGCTACACCCAGCTGGGGGCACCTTCGGCCTGGGGGACACAGGTGTGGGAGGGCCCGGCCTGTGAGGATGGCCGGGCTCAGGTGGCTGGGGGCTTAGGATTCGGGGCTGGCTAGGTGGCTGACCACAGGTGCCGGCTGTGTGCCCTTGGCAGTGGCCAGCGCTCATGTCTGGGCGTCCTGGCAGCCACAGCCTCCAGAGAGCTCATCTGTCATGCAAATGCCCCCTTCTGGGCCCCCGAGGGCCTCCCTAGCAGCTTGGAGAGCTGTCACCAGCCAGGGTGGGTCCTGGGCTTAAGGCAGGTCCCCTGCTGGGCCCTTCCGGTCCTGCGCACCCCACCTCCCCCCGCAGTGGGTGGCAGCCGAGGGCCCCTTGACCGTGAGGGTCCCCAGCGGCAGACCCAGGCTGGCCTGA
>RCUC01172209.1:0-11345 GCA_003697995.1 Taxidea taxus jeffersonii
TCTGTCTCCTGTATGTTTGTTACTGTAGGTCTCTATGTCTTACCTCTCATCTCTCTCATTTTGGTTCTGTTACTGTTGGCTTCTATCTCTTCTTTTTATGAATTACAATTTGATTTTAAATTATGTTCAGTTAACCACTGTATAGTACATCATTAGTTTTTGATGCAGTGTTCAATGATTCATTAGTTGTGTATAACACCTGTGTCACAGAATGTGCTCTCATTAATACCCACCTTGTTACCCCATTACCTACCCCTGGCTCCTCTGAAACCCTCATTTTGTTTCCTGGTCCAAAGTGTCTCGTGGTCCATCTCCCTCTCTGTTTTCTTCCCCTTTGGATTTTCCTCCCTTCCCCTTTGGTCCTCCATGTTATTCCTTATGTTCCACATTTGAGTGAAACCCTGTGATAATTGTTGTTCTCTGGTTGACTTATTTCACTCAGCATAATCCCTTCCAGTTCCATCCATGTCAGTGCAAATGGTGGGGATTCATCCTTTCTGATGGCAGAATAATCTTCCATTGTGTATATGGACCACATCTTCTTTTTCCATTCATCCATTGAAGGGGATCTTGGCTATTTCCACAGTTTGGCGACTGGGGCCATTACTGGTATGAACATTGGGGTACAGATGGCCCTTCTTTTCACTACATCTGTATCTTTGGGGTAAATACCCAAGAGTGCAATTGCAGGGTCATGGATAAACTCTATTTTTAATTTCTTAAGGAATCTCCACACTGTTCTCCAAAGTGGCTGCACCAACTTGTATTCCCAGAAACAGTGTAAGAGCATTCCCCTTTCTCTACATCCTCTCCAACACGTGTTGTTTCCTTTTTTGTTGATTTTGGCCATTCTAACTGGTGTAAGGTGGTATCTCATTGTGTTTTTAAAAAAATTTTTATTTATTTTTTAAAATTTCTTTTCGGTGTTCCAGAATTTATTGTTTATGATGGCTGGTGATGTTGGACCCTTTTTCATGTGTCTGTCAGCCATTTGTGTATCTTTTTTGGAGAAATATCTGTTCATCTATTCATGTCTTCTGCCCATTTTTTGACTGGGTTATTAGTTTTTTGAGTTTTGAGTTTGAGGAGTTCTTTATAGAGCTTGAATATCAGCTCTTTGTTTGTACTGTCATTTCCAAATATCTTCTCCCATTCTGTAGGTTGCCTCTTTGTTTTGTTGACTGTTTCCTTTGCTGTGCAGAAGCTTTTGATCTTGATGAAGTCCCAAAAGTTCATTTTGGCTTTTGTTTCCTTTGCCTTTGGAGACATATCTTGAAAGAAGTTGCTGTGGCCAAAATCGAAGAGGTTACTGGCTATGGTCTCCTCTATGATTTTGATGGATTCCTGCCTCACATTGAGGTCTTTCATCCATTTTGAGTTCATCTTTCTGGATGGTGTAAGAGAATGGTTAAGTTTCATTCTTCTCGATGAGGCTGTCCAAATTCCCCAGCACCATTTATTGAGGAGACTCTTTTTTCCATTGGCTATTTTCTTTTTTTTTTTTTTTAAGATTTTATTTATTTATTTGACAGACAGAGATCACAAGTAGGCAGAGAGGCGGGCAGAGAGAGAGGAGGAAGCAGGCTCCCCACAGAGCAGAGAGCCCGACGTGGGGCTCGATCCCAGGACCCTGAGATCATGACCCGAGCCGAAGGCAGCGGCTTAATCCACTGAGCCACCCAGGCGCCCCCATTGGCTATTTTCTTTGTGATTTCTCAAATACTAGTTGATCATAGAGTTGAGGGTCCATATCTGGGCTTTCTACTCTGTTCCACTGGTCTATGTGTCTGTTTTTGTGCCAGTACCATACTGTCTTGGTGATCACAGCTTTGTAGTAAAGCTTGAAGTCAGGCAATGTGATGCCCCCCCAGGTTAGTTTTTCTTTTTCAACCTTCCCTTGGTGATTTGGGATCTTTTCTTGTTCCATGGAAATTTTGGGATTTTTTGTTCTAGCTCCTTGAAATATGCCAATGGTATTTTAATAAGGATGGCACTGAAAGTGCAGATTGCTCTGGGCAGGATTGAGATTTTAACAATGTTTACTCTTCCAATCATGAGCATGGAATGTTTTTCTATCTTTTTCTTTCTTCCTCAGTATCTTTCAGAAGTGTTCTGTAGTTTCTGTAGTATAGATCCTTTACCTCTTTGGTTACATTCATTCCTAGATATTTTATGGTTTTTATTATCATTGTAAATGGAATTGGTTCTTTAATTTCTCTTTCTACAGTTACATTGTTAGTGTATAAAAAAGCAACTGATTTCTGTGCATTGATTTTGTATACTGCCACACTAATGAATTGCTATGAGTTCTAGTAATTTAGGGTGTAGTATTTTGGGTTTTCCACATAAGGTACCATGTCATCTGCAAAGAGGCATAGTTTGACTTCTTTGCCAATTTGGATGCCTTTTATTATTTTTTTTCTTGTCTGATTGCTGAAGCTAGGACTTCTAGCACTATGTTGAACAACAGTGTGAGATTGGTCATCTTTGTCATGTCCCTGACCTTAAGGAAAAAGCTCTCAGCTTTTCCCCAATGATAATGATATTCGCTGTGGGCTTTTCATGGATGACTTTTATGATATTGAGAATTGTTCCCTCTAATACTATACTCTGAAGAGTTTTCATCTGGAATGGATGCTGTATTTTCTCAAATCCTTTTTCTGCATCAATTGAGAGGATCATACAATTCTTGTTTTTCTCTTATTGATGTGCTCTTTCACACTGATTGATTTGTGAATGTTGAACCACCCTTGTATCCCAGGAATAAATCCCACTTGGTCATGGTGGATCATCCTTTTCGCGTACTGTTGGATCCTATTGGCTAGGATCTTGTTGAGTATTTTGGCATTCAGGTTAATCAGGGATATTTTTTTTTTAAGATTTTATTTATTTATTTTATAGAGACAGATCACAAGTAGGCAGAGGCAGGCAGAGAGAGAGGGAAGCAGGCTCCCCGCTGAGCAGAGAGCCCGATGTGGGGCTCGATCCTAGGACCCTGAGAGCATGACCTGAGCCGAAGGCAGTGGCTTAACCCATTGAGCCACCCAGGCACCCAGGGATATTGGTTTTTAATTCTCCTTTTTGATGGGTCATTGTCTGGCTTTAGGATCAGGGCAATGTTGGCCTCAAAGGAGGAATTTGGAAGTTTTCCTTCTGTTTCTATTTTTTGAAACAACTTCAGTAGAAAAGTTATTATTTCTGCTTTAGATGTTTGGTAGAATACCACTGGGAATCCATCAGGCCCTGGACTTTTGTTTTTTGGGAGGTTTTGATTACTGCTTTGATTTCATTACTGGTTATTGGTCTATTCAGGTTGTCTATTTCTTTCTGTTTCAGTCTTGGTCATTTATAAGTTTCTAGGAATGCAGCCATTTCTTCCAGTTTGCTTAATTTGTTGGTGTACAGTTGCTGGTAATAATTTCTAATAATTGTTTCTATTTCCTTGGTATTAGTTGTGATGTCTCCCCTCTTATTCATGATTTTATTAATTTGGGTCCTTTCTCTTTTCTTTTGTATAAGTCTGGACAGTGGTTTATCAGTCTTATTTTTTTAAAATTTTATTTATTTATTTGACACAGAGAGAGAGCACAAGCAGGGGGAGTAGCAGGCAGAGTGAGAAGGAGAAGCAGGCTTCCTGCTGAGCAAGGAGCATAATGTGGGGCTCAATCCCAGGACTCTGGATCATGACCTGAGCTGAAGGCAGTTGCTTCACCAACTGAGCCACGCAGGTGCCCCGGTTTATCAATCTTATCAATTCTTTCAAAGAACAAGTTTCTAGTTTTGTTGATCTGTTCTACTGTTTTTCTGGTTTCTATTTCATTGACCTCTGCTGTAATCTTTATTTCTTTTCTCCTGCTTGGTTTAAGTTTTATTTGCTATTCTGTCTCCTGCTTTTTAAGGTAAGGTTAGCTTGTGCATTTGGGATTTTTCTAATTTTCTAAGAGAAGCTTGGATAGCTATGTATTTCCCTCTTAGGACCACCTTTGCAGTATCCCATAGAGTTTGCACTGAAGTGTTTTTGTTCTCATTACTTTGCACGAATTATTTAAGTTCTTAAATTTCTTGGTTGACATAGTCATTCTTTAGCAGATGCTCTTTTTTTGTTTTTAAAGATTTTATTTATTTATTTATTTATTTGACAGACAGAGATCACAAGTAAGCAGAGAAGCAGGCAGAGAGAGAGGAGGAAGCAGGCTGTCCACAGAGCAGAGAGCCCGATTTGAGGCTCAATCCCAGGACCCTGAGATCATGACCTGAGCTGAAGGCAAAGGCTTTAACCCACTGAGCCACCCAGGCGCCCCTAGCAGATGCTCTTTAACTTCCAAGTATTTGAGTTCCTTCCAATTTTTTTTTCTAGTTGAGTTCCCATGTCAAGCCATTGTAGTCTGATAACATAAGGGAATAATTTCAGTTTTTTGGAATTGGCTGAGACCTGATTTGTGACCCAGTATGTGATCTATTCTGGAGAAAGTTCCATGTGTATTTGAGAAGAATGAATATTCTGGAGCACTGGAAAAAAAGAAAGTGCACTGTGCTTAAAATAATGAAATTCTCTATATATCACTAAAAAAAAAAAAGAATGAGTATTCTATTGTGTTAGGATGGAATGCTCTGTATATATTTATGAAGTCCAAGTGGTCCAGTGTGTCATTCAAAGCTCTTGTGTCTTTGTTGATCTGCTTAGATGATCTGCCCAATGCTGAGATTGGAGTGTTAAAATCTCCTACTATTAAAGTTTTGTTGTAATATGATTCTTTATTTTGATTAGCAGCTGGCTTATGTAGTTAGTTGCTGCCATGTTGGGTATAGATATTTACAATTGTTAGATTTTTTTTTCCTTTTAGAGTGGTAGAAAATGGGTAGTAAGATTTTCTTTTTTTAAAAAATTATGTTATGCTAGACACCACACAGCACATCATTAGATTTTGATGTAGTGTTCCATGATTCATTGTTTGCATATAACACCCAGTCCCCCATGCAATACATACCCTCCAGTTAGAATGACAAAAGTTAACAAGACAAGAAACAATAAATGGTGGAGAGGTTGTGGAGAAAGAGGAACCCTCTTACACTGTTGGTGGGAATGCAAGTTGGTGCAGCCACTTTGGAAAACAGTGTGGCAGTTCCTCCAAACAATTAAAAATAGGGCTACCCTATGACCCAGCAATTGCATTACTGGGTATTTACCCCAAAGATACAGATGTAGTGAAGAGAAGGGCCATCTGTACCCCCAATGTTCATAGCAGCAATGGCCACAGTCGCCAAACTGTGGAAAGAACCAAGATGCCCTTCAATGGATGAATGGATAAGGAAGATGTGGTCCATATACACTATGGAGTATGATGCCTCCATCAGAAAGGATGAATCCCCAACTTTTGTATCAACATGGATGGGACTGGAGGAGATAATGCTGAGTGAAATAAGTCAAGCATAGAGAGTCAGTTATCATATGGTTTCACTTATTCATGGAACATAAGGAATAATATGGAAGACATGGGGAGATGGAGAGGAAGAATGAAGGGGTGAAATCAGAGTGGAAGATGAACCCCGAGAGACAGTGGACTCAGGGAAACAAACTGAGGGTTTTAGAGGGGGTGGATGGTGAGCCTGGTGGTGGGTATTAAGGTGGGTATTAAGGCTTAAGGAGGGCACGGATTGCAGGGAGCACTGGATATTGTACATAAACAATGAATCTTGGAAAACTGCATCAAAAACTAATGATGTGGGGCACCTGGGTGGCTCAGTGGGTTAAGTCTCTGCCTTTGGTTCAGGTCATGATCCCAGGGTCCTGGGATCGAGCCCCACATTGGGTTCTCTGCTCAGCGAGAAGCCTGCTTCCTCCTCTCTCTCTCTCTGCCTACTTGTGATCTCTGTCTGTCAAATAAATAAATAAAATCCTAAAAAAAATTAACGATGTATTTTGTGGTGACTAACATAACACAATAAAAAAAGAAAGAAAGTGAAAAGACAAGCCAGAGAATGGAGAAAATATTTTGTAAATCATGTACATGATAAGGGACTTGTGTGCAGAGTATGTAAATAACTCTTATAATTCAACAGTGAAGACTCCAATTTAAAAATGTAAGAAAAAAAAAAAGCTAATGATGTGCTGTATGGTGACAAATGTAACAATAAAAAATAATAAAAATAAAATAAATTTTTAAAAGAAGACATACAAATGGCTAACAGACACATGTTAGGTTTTCTTGTTGGATTAACCCTTTCAGTATGATACAGTGTTCCTCTGCCTATCTTAATACAGTCTTTGGCTTAAATTAAATTCTAATTTTTCTGATGCGAGAATTGCTACCACTGCTTTCTTGTGAGGTAAGTTGGCATGGTTCTCCAACCCCTCACTTTCAGTCTGAAGATGACTTC
The DNA here is from genome assembly GCA_003697995.1 of Taxidea taxus jeffersonii. Lineage (NCBI taxonomy): Eukaryota > Metazoa > Chordata > Mammalia > Carnivora > Mustelidae > Taxidea > Taxidea taxus. Next base: position 6,379 of record RCUC01172209.1, read on the forward strand.
AGGTCCAAAGTGAATCCCTCGTAGACAGCATATGGAGGGGTCCTGTCTTTGTAACCAATCTGTAACCCTGTGCTGTTTCATGGGAGCATTTAGGCTTTCACTTTGAGAGTAACTACGGAAAGATATGTATTTAGTGACATCTTACTGAATGTACAATCCCTATTTCTACTGATTGTCTCTGTAAATTTCTGGTCTACATTACTCTTGGGGTCTTTCATTTTTTATAGAATCCCCCTGAATATTTCTTGCAGGGATGGCTTGCTGGTCACTTCTTTCAGTTTCTGCAGGTCTTGGAAGCTCCTTGTCTCTCCATCCATCCTGAATGACAGCCCTGCTGGATAAAGTATGTTATTCTCATCATGTTCTTCTCAGTTAGTGCCCTGAATATGTCTTGCCAGCCCTTTATGACTTTCCAGGTCTCTGTGGACAGTTCTGAGGTTATTCTGAGGTTCTTTCCTCCATATGTAAAAAAATCTCTTCCTCCTACCTGCTCTAAGGATGGTTTCCTTGGCTCTAAGTTCTGTAAGTTTTACCATTATATGCTGGGGTGTTGGTCTGTTCTCATTGATCTTAGGAAGGGTCCTTTCTGCCTCTTGGACATGAATGCTTGTTTTCTTCCCCAGATGAGGGAAATCTCAGCTACAGTTTCCTCAAATATAACTTCTAGCCCCCCCTCTCTCCACCCCCACAGAGATCCCAGTAATTCTGACATTGGAATGTTTCATGGCATCATTAAACTAAGTCAGTTCTCATGGACTTTAGCTGTTTGTCCCAATCCTCCTTGGCTTCCTTCCTTTCTATCAGTTTGTCTTCTAGATCACTAATTCTGCCTCATTTATCCTGGCTGTTAGAGTATCCAGTTTAGACTGCATTTTATTCATAGAATTTTTAAGTTCAGCCTGATTAGATGTTGTTTCTGCCCTAGGAGATTCTTATTTTGTTGCCAATGATTTTCTCAAGCCTGGCTATTGACTTCATGATTGCGATCCTGAATTCTATCTCTGACATCTTGCTTATGTCTATATCCATTAGGTCTGGGGGAGAGGCCATTGCCTCTGGTTCTTTTCTTTTCTGGAAATTCCTCCTCCTAGTCATTCTGTTGAGGGGTGGTTGAGAGAATGTACAGAGTCCAAAATATTAACCACAGCCCAGGCAGGATGCACCCTAGGAAAATCTGGAGTGTTTGGAAGCCACCACTGAAAACAACGAAGCCAAAGTGAAACTCAAGAATAAAATCTATAACATTAAAAAAAAATTAAAAATTAGAAATCAGAAAAAAGAGAGAAGAAGAAAAGAAAAAAGGGGGGTGGAGGGGAAGGGGGCTATAAGCTCTCAGTGTGGGCAAGGTAGGGTGTTTCAATTCTTCCTGGGTGTATTTTATTCTGTTGTTAGAGGACATCACTTCCCAAAGTTACAGGGAAAATAAAACTGGTATATATATGAAGGTAATATTGACTAGGGAAAAAAGGGAATACATTGAAGCATATATATATATATATATATATAAAAATATAAGTGTGAAAAAGAACAAGTTAAAAAACTACTATGAAATATGTTATATTAAACATCTATTTGAAATGAGAAAAAGGTAAGAAGAAAAAAACAGGGAAGAAACATAGGGAAAGAATAAAAGAAAAAGAAAGCTTTGTATCTGAAAAATATGTAAGCAGTAAGGCATTGCCTGGAGCTAAACATACTATTTTCCCCTGGTGTTGGGGTTTTACAGTTTTATGGGGGCCCTAAGGTTGGTGTCTTCTTGTTCTCCCCGCCTGTCTTCAGGGGGTGGCTGCTGCAGTATTTCTCAGGCAACCCTGCTTCAGCAGAGTTACCTTGGCTGCCCCCCGCCCCCCCGTCGGGGGGCTGGGCTCTGTGGAAACCTGTTTTTTGAGATTTTGTTCTCTGGTGGTTTTCCGTGCCCATTCTGAGGGTCAGAAGAAAACAGAAAAAAAATGGCCACACCCAGGCCTCTGTCCCAGAACAGAGAAATCGCAGTCTGCTCTTCACTGAACCCTCCAGAACACACAGTCTCCGTTCTTTAACTGTTGCTGAAAAAAAGCCTCCCACAAGCGGTGCACCTCCACAGCAATCTTCTCAGCAGTTGACCCACGAGCCCTGCTTGTCTCTGACCTTTGTGCTTCTAAATCCACAAGTGGTCCTGGTTCTTGGGGTGCCCCTGCAGCTCCTGGATCCTGTTTGAGTGCTGTTATAAAGCCTTTCCTGGCTGCTACCACTCTGTGAGTTATTGCCCGGTCCCCCCGCCAGGGATGCTTTTGTGCTCCGGTGTTATATAACTTTCCAGGGGCCAACTTATGGCAGATCCCTCTCCATTCTGCTTATCTTCTGATATCTGCCCACAGATTCATGACTCCTCCTTTCCTGCCTTTAGGATGGTGGTGTTTTTCTGCTTTTAGAGACCCAGATATCTATTCTTACACCTCAAGCTGATTTGGGGTGTCATGATGGTTTGGTAGATATCCAGCTAAATTCAAGAGACTGGTTGAAATGGAGTCCCCTATTCCTCTGCCATCTTGCCCCCCTCTCCTACTGTGGGTCTCAATCTCTTACCTGTCTTCTTCTCCTCTGGTTCTGTTACTGTGGATCTCTATCTTTTATGTTGCAGCTGTCTCCTCTATGTTCTGTTCCTGTGGGTTCCTAACTCTTACCTCCCTTCTGTCTCTTCTGGGTTCTGTTAATGTGGGTTCTCTCTTACCTCTGTTCTATCTCCTCTAGAGTCTGTTATTGTGAATCCCTATCTCTGACTTATCATCTGTCTCCACTGGGAACTGTTATGGTGGGTCTCTATCTCTTACCTCCCATCTATCTCCTCTAGGTTCTATTACTCTAGGTCTTTATCTCCTACCTGCCTTCTGTCTCCTCTTGGATCTGTTACTCTGGGTCTCTATCTCTTTCCTGTCTTCTGTCTTCTCTATGTTCTGTTACTGTGGGTCTCTGTCTCTTACCTGTCTTCTGTCTCTTCTTGGATCTGTTACTATGGGTCTCTCTTTCCTGTGTTCTCTCTCCTCTGGATTCTGTTACTGCGGGTCTCTATTTCTTATCTCCCCTCTGTCTCTTCTAGGTGCTATTACTGTGGGTCTCTATCTCTTACCTGTCTTCTGTCTCCTCTTGGACCTGTTACTGTTGGTCTCTTTTCTGTGTTCTGTCTCCTCTAGATTCTCTGTTACTGTGGTTCTCTCTTACCTCCCATCTGTCTCCTCTTGGTTCTGTTAATATGGTTCTCTCTCTTACCTATGTTCTAGCTCCCTTAGGTACTGTTACTGAGGGTCTCTCTCTCACCTGTCATGTGTCTCCTCTTGAATCTATTACCGTGGGTCTCTATATCTTTCCTGTGTTCTGTGTCCTCTAGGTTCTTGGACTGTGGATCTCCACCTCTAACCTGTCTTCTGTCTCCTCTAGGTTCAGTAATTGTTGGTTTTTATCTCTAACCTGTGTTCTCTCTCATCTAGGTTCTGTGACTGTGAGTCTCTATCTCTTAACTCCCATTTCTCTCCTCTTGGTTCTTTTACTGTGTGTCTCTTTCTCTTACCTGTATTCTGTCTCCTCTAGGTTTTGTAACTGTGTGTTTCTATCTCTTACTTGTCTTCTGTATTCTCTTGGTTCTATTACTATTTGTCCCTACCTTTTACTTCTCATCTGTGTCTTCTTTTTTTTTTTTTAAAGATTTTTATTTATTTATTTGACAGACAGAGATCACAAGTAGGCAGAGAGGCAGGCAGAGAGAGAAAGGAAGGGAAACAGGCTCCCCGCTGAGCAGAGAGCCCGATGTGGGGCTCGATCCCAGGACCCTGGGATCATGACCCGAGCCGAAGGCAGAGGCTTTAACCCACTGAGCCACCCAGGCGCCCCTCATCTGTGTCTTCTATATTCTGTTACTATGGGTCTCTATCTCTTACTTGTCTTCTGCCTACTCTAGGTTCTGTTAGTGTGACTCTGTATCTCTTACTTTTGCTCTGTGTCCTCTTAGTTTTATTACTGTGTGTCTCTGTGTCTTATCTCTCATCTGTTTTCTCTAGTTTCTGTTACTCTTGAGATTCTGTCTCATAGTCTCTGAAAATTGTCAGAGTCAAGGCATTTCCCTGCTGGTTGGCTGACCTGGGTCCTGGGGTTGGGAGACCAGGCCAAGGGATCTTAGAGACAACCATTTGTCCAGGTGCACATGTCCAGATGACTCATGTGTCAGCATATCTGGCTGCTCTGTCAGTGACCACAGACATACAGACAAGGGACATGTTTCATAGGTCTCAAAGCTGGAAATCTCCTATCAGGTTGGGTTAAACATAGTGTCCTCTGGAGGACTGCTTCCCAGCTCATGGTCTGTATCTTCCTTCTGCATCTTCTCATGGTGGGAGTGGCAAGGGAGTTCCCTTTTTCATAAGGGCACTAATCCCATTTTTGGGACTGAACCCTTATGACCCCAGGTCACTGAAAGCCTCACCTCCTAACACCATCACCCTTAGGATTAGGATTTCACACATGAATTCAGAGATACAAAGTTTCAGTTCATCCTGTCCTTCCCTCATCCCAACACTGATGATTCTGCAACTTGGGTCCATGGATGTCACACTAGGTATGCAGGGGTCAGGTGGACAGATGGTTCCCTCCAAGTGAGGGGAGGGTGGGACCAGCTGGGTCCCAGGAGCCTGCTGGTAGGGGTGTACATGTGTGAGATGCAGTTAGAGGTGTGTGCATGGGAAGAGGAGAAGCTGACAATTCTGTGTCTGAGCTGATGCTCAGGGTAGGGAGCTTCTAGGAGGTCAGGAGGCAGTAGAAGGTTGACCTCAGGTCTCACATTGGTGCAACCTGCAGGAACTTAAGGGCTGGTGGGCTTCAGTTTGTGAAGATTGTATGGGGGTGCTGTGACTGTCCCCAAAGGCAGGGATCGGATCAGGAGGTTGTTCTGCTGCCTCTCCAAGATGCAGTGTGGACTGCATGAGCGCTGGGGTCAGAGA